>VWZK01012414.1:81672-215295 GCA_013396935.1 Baryphthengus martii
AAAAAAAAAAAAAAAAAGACAGAAAAAATGTAAAAGAGCATAGTTCAAAAAGCATTTGTGTAGGTCATCATTTTTCAGTCTAAAGCATTTTATCTTCACTCTCATTCAGTAGAGAGAATTAAATGGGAAACTCCAATGTCCCAGTGCAATACTAACATAAATTTGTCTCTGATTTGAATGTGTATGAACTACCATCTCCATATTCTTTTCTTTAACAAAGCTGTACTAGTGTAGATTGAATAATGACAGTATTCTTTGCTTTCTCATTTTTGTTGAATACCATTCCCTTATTATAACGAATTCTATGAATTTGAATTTTTCAAAAGAATAAAAGAGGAATATGGTTCGCTGCACGGCTGTATCTCCTGTATTCATTTATACAATCACTACAAAATAATTGTAAAGACTTATCAAGACTGGCTAACAGAATTTTATACTCACGCGATTTACTGTAAATGAAAACAGAAGCAGAAGAGATGTGTAAAAGCAAACCATTTATGAGAGGTGGCTGTGTGATGACAGCCATGTGTTGATAAGCACCTGTCAGCACACATGTGACTCTAGGCTGATGTCTCTCTTGAAAGCATTTCATGTTCTTTTGGAAGCAATTTTGGGAAGTTTTAGATAGTTTAGAATCCTGGACACAGTGCTTAGAAAGACGCTTTCCAGTCACTCACGTCTTCAAGGCAACTCAGGAAAAGATACGCTCGGTAACTCCTGCTAGGATCTGAATTTGTGGTTCGGAAGAATTTTGCAACTTTGTACTCAATATATTATCATTTCACAGTTTGTTTGAATAACTTGGCTAATTACACCAAAGGCATCCTCACCTTGTCCTTGAAGTAGTCAACATCTTTTGATATTGATATGTGTAAACAAAGGGCAAACTGACTTCACCTACTATCTTCTCATCATGAGAGGTGGCTCTGCATTCTGTAATAATTGAATATCATGTCTCTAATCATTGTAGGGCTAACAGCTGGAATGTTATTAGTGGAAAATAGCTCTATTAGTGCTTACTGACAAGCTGTCTGCTTCTATTTGTGTGATTTCAATAGAATAATCTTATTTTCAAAAACATAAAAATAGACTAACAAAACATGTTTCTTTTGGGTTTTTTTTTCCCATTTATTATTAAAGAACATGTACTTAAAAATGTTTCTAATACTAAAGTGAAGAAATGTTGCTTTAAAGATGTTTAAAATAGGCTTACATAGAATCTTATGTATGTATGAAGTATTCGAAAAACATAAAAGTTCAAAGTGTACTAGTGGTACAAATCAGCAAGAGATTTGCTTTTTATGCTTATACAATAAGATTGTTTGTTCCAGGTGGTGTAAATAGTAAAGCCTATACGTAAGGATGCCTACTAGTTTCCAGTAAAAGACTCAGTCTGTATTTACTTTTAATCTTGTCAAATTTAATGTATTGCTCAGATTGTAATTTTCTGTACTATGCCTAATAGAGAAAGAATTTTCTGAGGAAATACCAGTTAAATTACTTTAGCCTTTGCTCAGGAAGAGATTAGGGAAAATATTTTGATTCCTTATGTTAATAACACTCTTAAAGCAAGAGTTTTATTTTCTTTTGAAAGGTGCCATACTCTCTTATTTAATTAAGTATGATAAAATAACCATAATGTATTATTTTTATTAATGTTCTCCTACACTTGACCAATGGATAAACCATTAACAAATTAAAATACACAAACGACAATTAATGTTCCACTCTGCTTTCTGTCACCCTTTTTTTGTGCACTAGTTTGGATTGGAAATATAGAATACAGCTAGGCTGTGGACACAGTAATCGGTAGCAATAGGGGGAATGCAAGAAGCATCTGATTCCAGAAAGTTCGCAGGAAAGTAGGGCTGCTTGGCTTCACAGAGGCCACTGCTGACCACTGCTGGAAATTTGTATGTTTTAATTTGCTCCAGGGAAGTGGGAGGAGTTGTTGAGAGTTGAAGCTAGTTGGATATGACAGTCCTGTCAAGTCACTAAGTGGAAAGGGAAGACAGAGGTGCTGGTGAACATGTGTAAGGATAAGGATACCAAAGTTCCCTGAAGGGATAGTATTTGGTGCCCTTCCCTTATGGTAAGTGCCTGATGCCACCTCCTCCTTCATTTCCCCCTCCTCCTTCCTCCAGGAAATACGCTATGCACTGTTCTTCCTGAAAGGCTGTACCAACTAAACTACCACATACAAATATGCAGTGTGAGAGATGGTAATTGAGGGGGAGGAGGAGGAGGTGGTTACAGGTGGCTGGAGTCAGGAAAGTGTATGAAAACATTCAAGACCTGACTAGGCTGCAATGTGCCCTCCTGAGAATTATCAACACTGTTTGTCCCAGAAGTGCTTTGTGCTGAATGCCAAGAGCTTAGCCAACCAAGGAAGCCAAGAAGAGTTGGATAGCTAGGCAATGGAAGAAGGATTTTGAAGGACAGCAGGTAGGAAAAGGTGCTTGGATGCTTTGGGGATTGATGGAAGAGGAGAAGGAAGAGCTAAGAAGGAATGTAATGAAAAGGAGGTTGGAGAGATGTAGGAAGGTTGGAGTCAGGAAGGTAAGAGCCTGAAAAGATGAGTTTTGATGCGACCATAGAGAAGAATACAAAGAGAGCACTCGCAGGAGCATAGTGGTCTCCTCTACCACTCCAAAAGAGCTGGAGAAGATGAAGGCAGAAAGGAGAGTCTGAGAATTAAGGCAGCTCCAGAAATGTTTGTCCTTCATGTATAAGCATAAGACCATACACTCACAGAATGTGTGTCAAACAAATGATTGCAGAGGTATTTATTATACAAATAATTATGTGATCACAAGCATGGCCACTCCTTTCTGCAAGATCCTGATCTTATTAAGTATGAATAACAAAAATAATTAAGAAACTAATAACCAGGGCAGTAGTAGGAAAAGAACAATAATGGATTAATGGTCTGAGCATCTCTGTTGCACCCATTCAGAAGCTCAGTGAACAAAAAGAATAACAAAAACAACAACAAAAAAAAAGATGTCCTAGAGGAGTGCAGGATGTCCTTGCTTCATGTCTTTCTGAGAGGCTGGACACTTTATTTAAAACAAACTGTCAGTATGTGGTTTTGGATATCCGAAAGAACATGTTGGCTCCATTTTTTGCAGAAAAGAACAAGGGGTTCTGCTTTCAGATTACAAAGATGTAAAATGAATACAAATGCTATCGAAGTACTAAATATTCTCAAAAACTCACCTCAGTCTTTTTCAAATTAGTACCCTGAAGAATGGATACTTGGGATAATCTTGGCCTTAAGCTATTTAAGATAATTCCCCATGTGTGAAATGGAGCTACCTCACAGAAGGGCTATGTAGATAAATTCATTAGCATCTTTAAAAGGATGCTCTGGAAAGCATTTAGAAAAGCTCATGAGAGAACGAGCAATTTTGTGTTCGGAACAGATTCAGTAAATAATGAATTGACCCATATACCTGGAATAATGAAAAATAAACAAATAAAATAACATCAAGCTATCCTCTCAAGGAATACTCTTTATTCTTACACTTAAACAGACAGGGTTCTGGGAAACAAAAAAAAGTATACAAGTCTACTAGTCAAAGCTGTATTATGAGATATAGGAAGCCTGTATATATGAGATATAGTTAAAATAGCCTGAGCCAATTTTGCAATTTCAACATGGATTCCAGAAGTGGGAGGAAATGTGTTATTATATAATACTGGAGATTTCAATCACTACTTAATTCTTTGGTTTGAATACAGCAAGTATGGTTCCAGAAAGTTTTTCCTTAGCAAATACTTTCATTAAAAGATAATGTTTCCTTTTGGGCCTTCACTGAGGTGAAGGAAAAGGTGTCACTTAGTTTCAGAGATGGGAAGACTGAAGCTCTTTACTATGCTCCTGAATGTACACTACTCATCTGAGTTTTTATAATTATAATGACTGTTTGATAAAAGTCAGACTTGAGAACAGTACTGTTGTATACATATTTTACTTTCAAAATGAATGATATCATCTGTGTATATCTTTAGCACACTTTCCAACTTTCCTCTTTTAAAAAAAAATTGCATTTAGTTACTCCATCTCAAATAACAATCATATCTTGAAATATATTACTACTTTGACATAAGGAAAATAAGATAAATC
Source organism: Baryphthengus martii (assembly GCA_013396935.1). Taxonomy (NCBI): domain Eukaryota; kingdom Metazoa; phylum Chordata; class Aves; order Coraciiformes; family Momotidae; genus Baryphthengus; species Baryphthengus martii. The sequence goes on from VWZK01012414.1 coordinate 85,802, forward strand.
TGAATTTATTTTCCAGTAATTTTTCTGAGCATTAGAAACACAACTTTCTTTATTTCAGATTTGACAGCATTTATATGTTGTGGGGTTTTTTTAAGTTCCAATGAATGCAACAAATCTCTTGAGCTCGGCTTCTCTACTTGGCAGTTTCACCACGATCCCTTGTTACAAATAAAAGTTTATACTCTAATCTTTAAGGACAGGTTATATAAAAGAAAACACTCTTTAAGCAAAATAGTGACGTAGTTAGCTGTATCATTAAAACTTTTCTGAACATAATCACTGTCAGGCACACAGGTATTACAGACTACTGTGCTTCTTTCAGTTTTAAATTACAGAAGAGCTCAGAGTATGCTGTCTTAAAGTCATCACACAGCATCATCCGTGACCATCTACTCCATAAACAGGGCATCATTTCATAATAATTCAAATAGTAGAGCCAAGCTGACAGTTCAGAAGGAAACAGTGTAATTATCAATATAAGAAAGTAGTTTATTATTTGTTTTCCATGTTTTAATTCATTGCTAGTGTGAATGGTAGGAGCTCAGAAAATGAAGACATACTCACGTAGCTTACCTCAGTTTAGTCATGAGGGAGTTCAGGAAAGTTTAACATTGAGTCCTGATTTGTTGTCATCTATTATTTATACACAGTAATGATATAAACTCAGCTCTGTGTTTTGAATAGTTTCATGGATATGGTTACAGGGAGCACAGTGTGTACCTGTGTATGTTTATATACTATGTTGATTCTTTAGGATCATGTTACCCTCAAAAGTCCCAGTGATTGCAGCTATATAGCAATTTTACAGTGTGTGACATACATAACATAAAATAACAGTTTCAGAGGAAGTGAGTGGTGTAAGCAGTGATAAAAATATCAACAGAAGATAATTTATGCAAATATCAATGTTCAACATTGACCTGGTTATTATCAGCTTATAAATGATGCCACCCTAAATTCAAAATAAGGAACGAAAAGAAATCAGGAAATTATGTTAGATTGATATCATATTGTTTGTAGGTTAAACACGGAAATCTATACATGGAGTTTTGTAGAAATTCAAAACTGGGAAGATAAAACACCTAACAAGAAACAGGATTTTTGTTATTGGAAATATGAAGATGAAATAAAATTTCACTCACCTGGCTGGTTAATTAATAGAAAATGTTCAAAAATTTATGTAGCTTGGCCAATCATCGCCACTTTCTTTGAGGAAACCTCTGCAACGGTTCTATCAAATGATGTATCTTAAACTTTTGAAACTGAACTCATATCATTTTACTGTATGATCCTAAAGAGCCAGACATTCGTCATGCAAAGAGGTAACTCTTTGTCATATAATAATCAGAATGACGTTCATTGTGAATGAGAATGAAGTCCTCTGTTCCTTGTATCCTCAAAGAGGGAATTTCTGCTTTAACTGAAAAACCTCAAGTGAAAACAAAAAGACAAAAGTTTTGTTGAAGTGAAATGCACAATGTTAATAATTGACTATATAGATTAATATAAATAGAGCACACGTTATCTAAGAAGTCATCAGTGGATAAAGTTATCAGGAAAATAGGTTTAGAACAAAACAAAAGGGGATCACTTTTTTTTGCACAACATACATTAGATTGTGAAAAACATCACCAAAGAATATCACGGAGCAGAAAACTCGAAATATGCTAAAAATGTGCAAACAAAGTAATGGAAGTTATTTCGATTTGTGACTGTTTAATTTGAGACTGTATAAATAACCGTACCTTAAGAAGGCATTAATCCAATGAATCTGGAAGAGGATTTCAAGAAACCTGGTTTTTAGACTGACCGATAAGCATTCACACTTCTGCACTATTTTAGACAATGTGTTATGTAACTGGGATCCTTGCTGCAATCCAGCGCGTTTTATTGTTATGGTCATGATGAAGCTGGATACAGTTACTTTTGTCTCTACATAGATACACATGTAGGCACAGAGAAAGCATTCAGAGAGAGTAAGTTCAGCTTAATCTGCTTTTGCACAGTGCTGAGGTCTTCCAAAGACTTCTTAGTATCTTAGAACTTGTTGAGCAATTTTAAGAAGTAAGATTAATAAATGCACTGTTACAGCTTAAACAGAATTTTTTAATGATCCTTGCTATAAATTATTAAAGAAGGATAGTTACTTGTTGTTGTCATATGTATTTTAAGCACCATCCACTGCCCTTTTCTAGGACCACATTCTTCACCAGGATAATCAGAGTTCTGCCTTCTATATTTAAATGAACTCGTACACTTCAGTCAGATAAGCTGCAGTCAGCAAATATGCTCTGTACAGTTCCTTGTCCGGAAGGAATCTCTGTTTTCTACTTTGAGAATAGTTCTCTCAGTGAAGAAATACTCAGAGATATACTGACATGAACTAGATGGCTTATGGTCTTGTAGCACTGTTCCCTCTTTTCAGATAATAAAATACCAATTGATGCCCCAAGAGCAAAAACGTGCAATAAATCACCAGCTTAACTGTACATATGAAACAAAGGTAGCTCTTCTAAAATTGAATACATCTACATTATAATAAGATTTGTAATTTATATGCACAACATAAAGTGAAGAAAATTTATGTGGTCAGATTCATTACAGTCCTGAACTGGTTGGTGTGATGATAATTATTCTTCCATTTAGAAATTCTTTTATATGGGAGTGGAGTGGAGGCTTCTTGAGCAACGCAACGTGGCAACACCACTGTATGAATATTAGAAAACGTATTTTTTTAATGACACTATACCTATTCATACAAGGAGATAGGTCACCTACCTCATGTCCTAAACACTTTATAGCCTTAGATAAGTCACAAAGAGTTGGAGAAGAGAAATACTCATCTCTGTGAAGAACAGAGAACTTATATAACATTCTTGTTTTCTTATTGCTTAGTGGTCTTGATACAATAAGCTAAAAATATGAAAAAATAATCCTTAATAAAATACATTAAAAATGAAATATGTAATTATGCTATAGTAAAATTTCACATCATTAATAATCCTTCAGGCATGGGAAAGAACCAAACTTCCATATTCTAACAAAATCAAAATTCCCCTGTATTTGGAACTTAATGAAGTTGCATGAACCCTGAAACACAGAGTATGTAGAATGTCTGAAAATGGGAGTAATCAAGTTAAGACACCCATGGACATAGTAGTGAGCAGATTTCATCAAATTTCAGCAAATTTGCTGGGAACACTGTTAGTACAAAACAACAAGACTTTGAAAATCATGCCCTGGAGATCTGAGAAGAAATCTTTTTAAACAGTCCGTTTTCATCTGCTTAATATCTTCTCCTTGCTCTTTGTGTATTTCTAAAATGTGAGATGCAAGCCTACTTCTGCCTCTGAAGCTGCAGTATGTTTCTTATCCGTATCCCCACTCTACACTGGGAGCAGCTCAGCACTATGCCAGTCTGCTCTGTGCATTGCTTTCCAGGGAAAGAGAACAGAACTGCACAGAACAGGAGGGAGCCGCAACTGTCCCTGGTGAGGATTCCATCACAGCGACTGATTCCCTCAGCCCATTGGGCTCATCTGCCTGTCAGTTTAGACCTGGTTTAGGATGAGCCTCTGGAAAGTCTCACATATGAGTTAGAGGTAGGACATACAGAAGAAAGTAAAAATGCAGAAGCTTCACATACATATGTCCATATGTATACACTCATATACTCTCCTGAGTATATCAGGAGAAAATCTGCATTTTTAAAATTTTCATTGCTAGTTTCTACTTGTTCCTATATTACTTAAAGCATATAAGTAATTCCGGCCTCTGCAGATGCTATGATTTCCTCTTGCAAGGTTTAGGCAAGTCTAATGCAGCTAACTTTCCCTGTAATTACTGTTTATGTGGTGAATCAGGGAAAAGCTATTTAAATGTTACATTCTTTCCTGGTTTTATTATCTTGTCTTTGTGGGAGGACTTTTCTGTCCAATCTGGCTGTATCTGATCTAAATGCTTATATGGGCCCAGATCCAGTGTAGTTCTTACACATTTATTTTGCTTCAAACAGAAAATTCTTTCAACCCTTGTAATTTGAGTGTGTTTACTTTTACATATAGAATATATGTATGTTTGTTTTTCACACAAAATGGAGCTTGTATCTAAATACTCTGCTCAGTCAGGACAAGGATTGTCCTGTTGGTCAAACACAGCTCACCTGTGATAACTTTAATGTCATAGACATGCAGCTAGTGCTTCAACTTCCTTCTGCTTTGGCTGTGTGGTTTTGCTCTCCAAGTAAAATCTCATGGCTTACGGAGTAAAAAAAAAAAAAAAAAGACTTGAAAATAATCTTCTTACATGCTATCCTATATTTAAGCTTCTTCCTTCAGAGGTCTATCCAACCCTTCAGTATGGCTATCGAGGCAGTACCTCCATCTGAGCCTACAGAGTCCTGACAGAGCTCAGGTTTCCTTATATTTGTGAGGCAGATCCTTGGACAAATGAGAAAACTACCTGCTCTATTTCATAAACACCTTTATTTTTTTTCTACAGTAACGTTGTTATATGGTATGCAATGAGGATAATTCCAACAACACAGTTTCTTACCAGCTGTCAGATCTGTCTCTGTCAAAGCTACCTTAACCACAGATATCACCTTTTCCTTATTCCCTATAAAACTCTCTCAGGAATTAAAAAGAACGATTTCTAAAGTGTTTCCTGGAAATTATGTAATGATTCTTCTTCCTAGTACTCCATGTCAACTACTATTGCCATGGTATTTCTGGATAGCTGGTTAGCAGTTCTTAGATTGTGAGCAAAAGTGAATCAGAAAAACATTTTTACTTTTTTGAGAAAGTGATGCTTAAATAGACACAGCAAATAAAGTGTGGCAGCTTGTAATTTATAACTTAGAGCACACCAGTGTGTTGCAGTGTCCTAGGTGCCATGTCTTCAGTGCTACTAAGGGCTTTCTATCGGCCTTTTGTTTTCCCTGATAGCCATTGAGGAGTTTTTCCTTTCACTTTTTTCCTCCCTCTCTGTCACTCCTCATTTGTTTTCTTGTTTTTCCTAGGAAGTAACTTCCATCATTAGAGTCAATCTATGGAGGTCACTAATAAATACTTGTGCACGTAAACATCCAGTTTGTGCAACATAAGTGATGAAGAATTAAATCCCAACACTTCTGAGATTTAGACTGCTGCTTTTTGCCTCTGTGTTGCATGATGAAATTTCTACAAAGTTAGGAACTTTATGAAACATGTTGATCCACATTCTAAATGTTAAAAATACTTTGCTATTTTGCATGCCACTGAGTTGATGACATTATATGAAGCAGAAAGTGTTTACTAAAGGGAAGACATAATATGCTCTTTAACAAGACCAAGGAAGTCTGTCTAAAGATTGGATATATTTTAACACCATCCTTAGATTTTTAAATGCAACTTTCAAAGCAAAGTCCCATTAGATTGCTACTCAACTTAAGCATTTTAAGAAACAATAGATAGCCCTCATGTTGTCAGGATTAAATTCTAGAAATTAGATTTTATCTTTAACCACCTGTCAGTTGATTTCTTTGGCAGCAATGAAATTGAATAGGAAAAGCTCTTTTTAAATCAAATTGAAAAGACTTCCTATTACTGGCATGAAAATAGAAATCGTCAGTGCAGTTGAACAGCACACTTGGAAAGAATCAATATTAGAGCCAATGTCAGTGGAATAGTGTGAAACTCAAATGGACAGTTACACTCACTACTGTTGCCACCTAAAAGACCTATTTACATCAAAACAGATAGAAAAGGAAATGAAAATTATGTTTTGGCATAGACATGTGAAATTATCTAACCGCTAAGAAATGAATCAGTAGTCCTTCATATTTGCAAGCTTAATGAATATCTCAGAGTTAAAATTAATTTTAATCATTTGCTCATTAATCCAAAGAAATAAAGACACTGATTTTAGATACCATTAGCGTTTCTTTCATTATTTCTCTCAAAGCTTCAGAACATCATAGAGAACACAAGTATTAACAGTGAACTTCATAAAGTATAAGTATAACCTGAGTTTTAGATTTCAATAATCAAAAATTCCAACTTTTGATGCAAGATTAAAAAGTATACCTACAATTCTAGTGCTTTGAAAGAGCCCCAGTGACTTCAGATTCACTTGTCTGTAAAATCACACAGCAATTAGGTGGTATTGGACAGCCAGCATCGTGGAATCAATATGCCAACATGAGTCAGAAGGTGACTGTGGTCCTTTGGTTGAGGAAATGGACTTGGACTTAAGACATCCAGGTGCAATTCTGGTGTTTTTCACATTGAGCTGAAATACATTTTCTGGCTGCCCATGAGTAATCCTCATTTCTGTGTCCTTTTTCTGTCTTTTGTGGTTGTAAACTATTATGGAGGCTCTTGTGAAGAGAAATTTCCTGTTTTTCCTGTAAGACAGAAGCGAAATCCATTGCGCTGCAAAGTGGGTGTCATGTGGGAAAGGCTATTTGAAAAATACCAGACATTAAGAAAGACACTGATTTTTGTATTGGTAATGAGGAAGTGTGAGCATCAACAGAGGTATTCCTATTCGAGTATTCTAAACTTTGAAGTCAGTGAATTCAAACGTAAAGACTTGTTGGTTATGGAACCATGTTATTTAAGAGAGTTGTGCATTTTCTGAGTGAGTGTGGCTTTTGACAGACTGAGGTACTAGAAGCTCAGAAGTAGTCAAATCTCAGCTGCAAATGAAGTTGTACATTCTGCTACTTTGCAAATGTAGCTCTAAGTAACTCAATCACCGTTTCTTGTGATTCCACAAAATCACAAGATTTCTAATTTTCTTATTTTCTAAGAAACTTTAAGTTCAGATGACTTACATACTATTGGTCTGTTTAGTATATTGTTACAACAGGAAATGCCCATCTGCCTTTGAACTTACCAACAAATCTCAACATTCCTATTACCAAAGAACAGTGAAAAAGAAAGGCATTCAAATAATTAAATGTGTAAAGCAGGTTGTTGCTTACTGCACATAACCAGAATTAAAAGGAAATATTCATGGAACTGAAAGAGAGAGAGTGATGGACCAGCATATTAAGTGCCCATCTAAAAGTTACCCATTTTCGATATGCTCTGTGAGAAGTAAAATGGAGAGAAGTCACCTAGATTCTTCTTGTTTAATCATGTGTCAGGCTAAGTTAATTGGTAAAAGAATCAACTACTGTATTTACGTAAAAAAATAATACAGGAAAGAAATACTATATTTTCTTGAGCATAAATATGTTAAAATTCTAAATCACTTTTCAATAGTTTGAAAACAGGTTTTGTAGTTGTATAATTTCAGGCAGCATCAACTCCAAGGCAGGTTTTGCACATGGTTATGTACCTATTTTCTAAAGAATTTTTCTGGTTTGGTTTATCCATATTTCTCAATTGGGTCATTGTGATTTTATTCTCTTGCTATATGAAAAAAAGGGAAAAAAACTTAACAACCCATTACAATTGAAACTTGTTTGTCTCTGAGCGGTGGTATACAAAGTGATACACAGAAGCAGTTTGATGGAGTTACCTGACAACTGATGATAGAACAAGTTGTTAAAATTGTTGTGGAGGATTTACAGTTCCACTGAGGTTATTCACATAAGCAACAGCTGAAAGTTTAGGCCCAGAGTATCTCTTAACCTAAAATATTTCTACCTGCTATGCTTGTTTGAGAGAGCCATCTTACAAATGGCATACTATAAAAGTTACTAAACGAGGCTTTGGATAATTTTTCCACCTTTTTTTTTTTTTTGTCATTTTGTCCATTTTCTGAAGAACGGATGTGAAAGTCTATTTTTCAAGACTATGATTCATAGTAAATAATAACTAGTAAGGTACTTTAGTTTCCAGTGATTCTCAGGCTTAAAATGAAGGTTGTACCTGAAGATGAGATCAATCAATAGTGTCATCCAGCAGAAAAAATAAAAGACATATGTTTTAAATGATCTAACATTTCAAATGTTCTTGATGTGCAAAAATAACATGGGTGCTGTGTTCCACTTACAGTACTGATATGCTGCAAACACAGATGTCTAACACAGAAAACAGATGTTTTCAAAAATAGGCCAAAAACAAACCGCTCTGACAACCTCCAGCGATGACAAAGTCTGACAAGACATAGGGTGCTCAATTCAGTCAGATAAACTGAGGTGTCCAGTGACCTCTGAGATTCTCATATGTATCTGAAGCACTCATTTGGAGCTGTTCTCCACACATCATCTGTAGTAATCCCATAGCCTTTTGGACTGGAAAAGCTGAAGTACGATGCCACAAACGGCATTGGATGCTCTATTCTTATAATGGAAACTTGTAGACTTGCACTTAAATAGAATCTGCCCTGTGATTTCAGAGACACTGTTAAGAAATCAGAAGTCAAATCTGCCTCTCACGATCCAAAATCAAAGCAAACTAGACTAAATAGATTTCTCTAATCAAGAAAGGGCTTCAACTTATGTGTGGAAACACAAGTTTCTGTCTTTGAAGCTGCATACATTTGAGTCAAAAAATGTTGGTTTTGAAAGCATCGGTTTGATTTGCCTGCATCCTAAGCGATTCTGGAGGAATGTTATCAAATACAGTTGGTCTGTCAGTGTGCCCTAGTCTGAGACTGGAAAAATTATGTGCTCCGTGGAAAGGGAGGGGATAGTAGTACACCCACAAGAACATACTTGCGCATGTATAAAAGGACTCAAAAATACAAAGGACAAAAATACAACTCAAAAATACAACTCAAACTGCAACAATTGTACAGGTTGATTAGGGCAATTAGTTTTTATTTGTTTTCAAAGGAATGTTTTCAGTTTGTCTGAAATAATCAAGCACTTGCCATTCTTTAAGCTGTGGCTCTCAAGATTTCTAAGACTTTTTTTGCCAATCAATCTACAAAGTAACATACACTTTATAACATGCCTTCCATGCATGTCTGCTGCTTCTTCTCTTTCTTTGTCAGGGCCTCCTTTGGTGTAAATTCAACTCTGAATAAATTTTTAGGTCACAGCAAATCTGAAGAGGTAAACTCACACAAAGTTGTAAAGAGACTTGAGAAACAAACTTTACGGAAACTTGAGATATGCAAAGACATTTTCTGTACTGCTAAGTACAGCCAAATAAGCAATGGCACAGAAACACCATAGAAGCATATAATCAAAGAGCCAGATTTATTTTTCTGTTTGCTGAAAACCTATTCCATTGAAATATGTGGTGGCTTAATCCAAAGTTTTTAATTTCTCTTAAGAAAATGCTTTGATGCCAGTTTATCTGACAAGGCAAGACTTTAATAAATGAAGGAGAGCTTAGTAGACAGAAGTGTAATCAGTACACAGTGCAATTAGTTAAAGCTCTGTATCTGCTCAAAAACCTAATGGATAATAACGTAAAAACCACTCCATTTTTATGCAAGTCACACTTAAAAAGCTTCGTTCAATTATATAGAACACCCCTCCCCAACTCTGAAATTTAAGTGAAGTAACTTTCCCATCTAGATCACATTTACTGAAGGATGGGCAGTGTTCTTAAATTGTACTTATATATACACACAAAAGATAGCTCTAAGATGGTATTAGACAGTAAGGATTTGATATGCTTTAGGAGATAAGAGACAGCAAAATAGAACAGATTGTTTTTCTGATTCAAAATCACATCGGAATTAGATGTAAAAGGGACTCATCTGGATAGTGCTTTTGTAGACCTCCAGGAGTGGATATGAATATGAGTAACACTATTAAGAATTGCCAAGAATATTTTGTTATGAGAAACTGTAGCTTCTGATACTACAAAATCTCTGTTAGGCTTTTTTGTAATATGTACAATAATAGGTGTGATAGCCTACAAAGTTTTGTACCATAGTCACTGAACTGGAAAGAGATTATATTATTTTAAATGTAGTTTTCTTAAATATTAGGTCATTTAAAAACAGCTATAAGTAAAGGAGCAACAAATAAAATCTTGGATTGAGTGACCATGGGTTGATTTAATTGAATAAAAGTTTATCTATAACTCAAGTTCTGCAGCCTGACTCATTTCTCATCAGATTTCTTTCCACTAGGGAGATTGTCATTTTTCATCAAGAGTTAAATCACGATAGCTATTGGTAAGCAAGTGGGAAGGCAAAACTATGACTCAGAATAACATCCCACAGCAAACATTTGAGGGTATTTTGAAGATGAGTCACTGAAGAGACTAGTTCAACCTCCTGAATTCACTGACTTATTTTCAATGGACTGAGTAAAAAAAAACCTCAAATGCAAAATCAGGCTGAGAAACAGAAATTCATACAAAAATAAAACTCAAAATGGAAAAGGAATGGAAGGTCTATTTCAAAGAGTGATAGAGAAGTGGAGAAGACAGGTATCTTTACCAAACAGTGAAGTTCAGTTGCAACTGACATTTGCAGTCCACTATTTTAAATACCTTTTTTTTCAATACAAAGACTGAACCAGTTATTTAGATTAAATAGCACTTACATTTGAAGAAAACCCTCCATTTAGTCTGTTCATCACTGATTACAGCCTCCCATAGGGAAGAATACATTCATACCTGCTGGCTAAGGACAGTGGATCCAGAAGGTATTGTTAACCAGGGTACTGCTGGAAACAAGATTGGGTAGCACAAGAACTGGAGAATGAAAGATGGTAGAGAAGAAGCTGTCTTCATATTCTTAAAAAATTATTCTTTAGTGCAAAGAGGTCTAGGGACTGGTTTTGATGCTGAGGCAAGATGGTGCAGAGTGGCTGTGACCAGATTACATAGTATTTAACTCAGGGTAATTGTTTTGTTGTACTTTGTTTGGTTTTTTTCCCCATGAGGAATCTCTGACTCTAGATGAGCGTTTTTTGTTTGTTCTTTCCAGTTCATGTTGAATGCAGCAATGCAAGGAATATGTTGCAATCCATTAGCATGATGCTATTTCATGTCATAAAACGGAATGCCTCACCTGCGTCATGGTACATCATGAGGGCACAAAAATGCTTAGAGGTTGCAAAGCGCAGTGGGAGCGTAATGTTGGAAGATGTTTTACAGTAGAAGGTGAATTCTTGTCCACACCATCTATTGGAAACAGTCTCTGGAATAAGCTATCTTCTGACCTTTGCCTGGGTTGTCTCAGGGCATATCCACTAGAAAGGAAAATAGTACTGGAGGTTGAACAGAAGACTGTGGGTTTCATTCATAGACTTATTGAGGCTGGAATAGACCTCTGAGATCATAAAGTCCAGCCTAACTTCCAGGAGTTGCATATGGGAGGCAGTGCTGTCATCATCATAATATCAGCTATTGCCCTATCCCCAGAATCAGAGGAAAATTATCCTGGGGTTTCTTGTAGTCTTGTGTGATGTATAATTAATTCTTCCTGGGAATGCTGGAGATACATTCCAGCTCAAGAAGAACTCTTCCCCTTTGCTAGTACTTTGTTCGTCAGACCTTGCACCTGACTTGTTGGTAAGAAGTTACGTCCCCTGTACTTCAATTTCCACACAGAAGGCACTTCAATAGTTTTTGGAAGCATCGTGCAAGCCAAAAGAAGCTTGACCAAGGGGACAAAAAAATGTAAGAGACAATTTAATGAAATATTTTTAGGAAGAAATGAATATGTTTTCAAAAACATAAGAGAAATCACTGTAGCCTTAGTAAAAATATGTTGCTGTGGGAAATTCGTGCTATGCAGCAAATTGCCATTGTATTGACAAAGTAAAGCAGATAGGAATGGCCAAGAAGGGTAACAGCATACTGGCTTGTAGTAGAAATGCTGTGGTCAGTGGAATTAGGGAAGTGATTGACCCCATGTACTTGGCACTGATGAGGCTGCACCTCAAATACTGCATTCAGTTTGGGGCACCTCACTACAAGAAGGACATTGAGGTGCTGAAGTGTGTCCAAAGAAGGGCAACAAAACTGATGAAGGGTCTAGAGAACAAGTCTTCTGAAAAGCAGCTGAGGGAGCTGGAGGTTGTTTAGTGTGGAGAAAAGAAGACTCAGGAAAGACCTTATCACTTTCTACAACTACCTGAAGGGAGATTGTAGTGAGGTGGGTGTCGGATTCTTCTCACAAGGAACAAACAGAAAGGACAAGGAAAAATGGGCTCAAGTTGCACCAGGGGAGATTTACATTGGATATTAGGAAAAATTTGTTCACAGAAAGGGTTGTAAAGCACAGGAATGGGCTGCCCAGGGAAGCAGTGGAGTCACCATCCTTGGAAATATTTAAAAGATTTGTAGATGTGGTGCTTAGAGACATGGTTTAGTGGTGGACTTGGCTGTACTGGGTTAACGGCTGGACTTGTTGATGATTACTTAAAGTCTTTTCCAAACTCAACAATTCTATAATTACAATTGAGATAATCCATATAAATGTTTATTAGCATTTTGTATATTTCATTACACTTCAAAATCACATGACAAGGACATAAAGGCTTAATGAACTTGAAAATAGTTGTCCTACCCCTGGGCACTGTAAATATATACTAGGAATTTTCATATGTATCTTAAAATTCTACTGACAATTAGAAGGAAATCGTAAGAATAGCTAATTGGAAAGAATAATTTAACATGAAGGTTCTTGTGTTCAATATGCACCCAGAGGAGGAAAAAGACCTGATGCTGATGATTCATGCAAGTTCTCATGAAGGACAGCTGTTGGATGGCTTGTCTCTGTCATCTAGGTAGAGACTGACATTGAAAGACTTAGGAAATGATGAACAGGGAAACTGTAGGCAGAGTATAGAGAAAAACAAGAAAGTAAAAAAAAACCCAAAAGTAAAAAAAATGGACAAACCAATTGAATTCAGTGGAAATAAAGCATTAACCCCTGCATGTATGCAAGACTATGTTACATGTGTGTGAAATAAGCGGGAGAGCAAAATTTATAATCAGACATATGCAATAAGTCAGGCTCAGCTTGTTCCTCACTAACAGCATCTGTTTTCTATCCAGCTGTTTTCATGAACCTTGTAGGAACTTAATACATTTCACAGAATCACAGAATCACAGAACGTCTTTGGTTGGAAGAGACCTTCAAGATCACCTAGTCATATTTGATATATCTTCCCTCCAGGGGAAAGAGACAGACATACCACGTACAACGTGCAATCACAAAATTTATTATTACATTTAAAATAAAATATATTTCATTATCTCAGCAGTGAAATCTTGTTGATGTAGTCAACACAATGAATTATGGTTGAAGTTTTTGACTAAAACAATCAACATTAGCTAGCAATGATGGTTTATAACAGTTAGGAAAGAAATCATAGAATCACTGAATATCTTGAGATTTGCAGAATTATTCTGCTTTTTTTTTTTGCTTTTAAAATATAAAACATTATGCTAAATAAGCAATCTAATACAGAAATACTTCAACTCTATAGACTATAAAGCCAGTTCGAGTTATATCAGTGCAACTTTTTCATTTAGAAAAGTCCAAAGACAAAAAAACGAAAGATCACACTTTGCAGAACTAGAAGGACTTGGATTTAGACAAGACATGTGGAAGTGTTTTGAACAACTTCATTTTTTTAAAAAAACCCCTTCAATCACCAGATTTGCTTAAATTGGCAATTAGTGAGAAAATCATCTGGTAGCTCTGTGAAGCTAATGACAAATATTTTGTTGGATTCCCTTGTGTCTACTAAAAAATGAGATTATTAGCAGTTTCCTCCATGGGAACACTAATAACATATCTTTTCTCTATGCAACTATCTATGTTCATAAATATTTAAATCATATGTTTCTGAAATTATGAAGTGTTAAATTGGGTTGAAACTGGCCAATGTGATCAGAAAACATTGGGTGAAGGCAGAGGAAGTGTCTCATATGCTCAGGCATACATGCAGCTGGGACAAAAAAAGACTTGGATGAAACACCTTCACACAACTATGCATTCTGGGTTCTGGCTTTACATCATGGTACTTTCAAGTCCATTCAATCAAAATCTGAGTAAAAGATCAAAATGCAACCACATTATAAACTTTCACACCTTTCTACACTCAGGGAGACACATGAGAAATAAATGAAATTTATAAAAGTCAGAAAGAGGGTTGATGCTGGACAATGAATCCAATAGAGTATTCCTCAGAAAGACAGGAAACACTGGAACTTTAGTTTTTCAACAGGTGATCATTGAGATCAGGCTAATGAAAACAGCTTGCAAAATGAATTTAGTATTCAGCAAACTGTATCTCTTCTCATCTGGTCCAATCATACAGCAACACAAATACACATACATCGTTTCTGTAAAAAACGTGCAATATAGTGGGGCTGAAGGTTTTTGCTATACATTCAAAAAAACTGAGATTGGGTCTCACCTCATACCCATGTCAAAGTTGACCTTCAGTGGTCCAGCTCCAGGTTATCAGGTTTGGAAGCAAAGTTGACTGGAATGTTACTCATACATCACTGTCTATAAAAGCTCTTATCATTTTACTATTCTTGCCCAATAAACTGCTGAAGTTTAAGACAGATAATTTGTATGTTAGGAATACCATTGATGTCATTTTAACCATCATTTTAGAAATTTCAACTGTTAAATAATGGTTCAGAAACATATCTATGAAATCAATCATGCCACAATCGTACTGGCCTTCCAAGTCTTCTGGAAAATGCTATTTTTGTAGCACATAGACTAGACAGCACATAGAGATCCCAGACATACATCAATGGTTTAATATGCCTTCTGTATTTCAATATAGAAGATATTCTAAAAACACACAAAAAAGAGGTACACCGCCTCAATAGAACTTGCAGTCTTGTTTTTGTAGAAGTTTTTAGCACTTTTTGTGTTCTTTTGTAATATTGCATTAGAGAAAATGCTGCATACTCTGTTGTATCTGATTTGAAAGTAATGTCCCATTTTAGAAAATACATGAACGTCTGCTAGCAGCATCAATATAATTGTGCAATTAATTAATTAACATTTAAAGTACCTTAAAGATTAAAAGTGCTATGTGCTACTGTTGCTTGTTGATGGCTTATGATGAGTGTATTAAACGAAAGTCTTTCTGCTAATCCATGAAATCTCAGAATGAATCTCTTGCTGAACTGTTAAGATATTTGAACATTTATTCTATGGGTAAACAGGAAAAAAAAATCAACTTATTTGTTTCCAGCACACCATCTGGAAGACAAATGATTTTTTTTTTCTTTAACTTAAACAGAGGAAACATGAGTTAAAATAAAACATAATGGTTATGAATTTTATTTACTATATATTTTTTTCCTTTTTTCTTCTAAAAAATGTCTTCCATTATCAAATAGCAAATCACTTTTCATTGATAGCTAAAAGCACCGTCGACAGTTTTCAGTTCAGCTAATTGGTACCAGGATCAAATACTCTCTGTGACTCTGTCAAATGTTATGGGTCACAAAATGCTGACTGGTTTAATGACCTGGAGTACATGGAGCATGCCAGTAATATCAAGTGTTAGTGTCATTATTTGCTAGATTTCAACAGCAAATAATGAATTGACTATCAGAACAAAGACAGTGTCTTGTTTCCTCAGATGAGACCTACACTTGAGAAAAGAGCAACTCAGTTCCTTTGTTTTCTAAAACTGAATGATCATTTAGCTTTAGAATTTGTAGTTATTAAAAATAGTTATCAGGTTTATTGTAAAGTGCATTGATTTTGAATATAGGTGAGAATAATGTATACACAGAAAGATGCAATAGAATCTTATTTAATATTTTAGGGAGGAAAGAGTAAAAATGGACTTCATTTCACAATCTCACCATTAGTAATATCAAGAAGTGGAAGCAGGAAGACAAATACTTTTTCATTCTAGGACAAGACTGAGCATTAATTTCCCCAAGGAGCCTCCTTAGAAGTAATTTCTACAGTTTATAAATCGATTTTAACAGTTGCTCCCATTTCAGAGTGTACTACGTACACTGATGCATGTTTGTGTATTTCCTTCCTAAGGCTGTTGATGAAGATGTTTAACTCTTTTTCTAGGTTTTCCAAGCTTTTGTCTTTGCAAAATTCTAATTTTCAAAATTCCTCAGACTCCTTTTCCTGGAAGCATTCAAGTCCTATTTGTGGAAATACACGGGCAGAAACAAATATGCCTTTGTTCTCAAATTAATATGTCTCTGTCTTTCCATTAGAAATTATATGAGTATCTGTATTTCATACCTGCAAACGTGAAATATTTGAAAGTGGAGTTTGAGTACTGCTGGGATCTAGCAAAATAGGGCTTTTTTTCCTGTCACATTTTAATTTTGTCTCCCAAGTAGATTAAGCAGCCTAGTAAAATCTGTTCCTTAATTTACTTGAGGCATGAATTCTCTGGGGCCTGAGACATGCTCTTCCTAAATGCACTGACAACAGTGACCGCACAGTGTTGTGCACACACACACAGGCGCGCGCACATGTGCACAATTAACACCAGACTGTTGTGTGATGAAATGGCTGAGCAATAAGAGACTGGCAGAAGTCTTAAATCTGCTAATGGTGATTTGATGTTCTGCTTCCTTCTCTTAAGAGAGTAATAGGCTCAAGAGAAAGGGAAGTCGTGTGGCAGCAGGGAAGATATTTGGAAAGGAGATGGTCAAAGAATCAGGTTCCCTGGGGAGATGGGGGGTTGTTCAACGCAGAGTTGTCATGGGCAGGTGGCTGAGTGCACTTCGGCGCTTGCCAGGAGGCAGAGACAGCGGCTGAACTGGTGGCCTAAGTATGAGACTCTGTGCACGCAACTACAGAAATTTCTGCACAGGGATGTAACATCAAATCATCCAGTAACCACATAAACTGAGCCGATGGCAACAATTATGAAAGTGCCCACATTAGGACGTGGTAGAGAATTTTTCCACTGGAACTTCCAGTAGAAAATAAAGTTTACTTAACTAAGCAGTACCACTGCTGCTCTCAAAAGCATTATGCTTGTCCTAGACTAATAACTATTGCCCAAATACTTTTAACTGACAATAATTCTGGTGTGTAAAACTAAATCCTCAACCTATGCAAAGGAGAACTTTTTTATAAATTGATGTTTTAAAAAAAGGTGACTGTGTAGTGAAGTCATGATGTCACTTCTTAAAATGTTTGGAGAAGTGGAAATACAGAAATTTACCTGTCTGTAGAGGTTTTCTTTTATGGGAAAATAATGTTATTAATAGCAGCAGAACTAAGATTAGAATAATTAATAGTTTTCTATACTGTTAATGGTATTTGTTCTCTATACTGATAGTATTGAATTGTAGATTGATGTGTTACTGTGATAATTAATTGTAGTTCAAATAATGGAAGTAGAACTCCTAAAGGTTCTTTTACAGAAGGGAAGTAGAAGTAGCAGGAGTAGACAGAGTCTTAAGTAGCTATTATAAAATAACAGTATTTGGATGTCAAAAAATAATTCACAAATACATATTTATATACTTAAGTGAAAAGCCTTACTGACATATTAACAGGAGAAAGTTGAGAACTATATCGAAGATTTTTCCACTATGAGATTTATCACTGAGATGAAAACGCCTGGATTTAGAAAGACATTACTCTTAAGATAGGAATGCTAAACATACAGGGAAGTCAACTCTTCGGTTTGACAAAAATCATGGCTTTTAAAAATAATACCTTTCAATTCCAATCTCCCTATTTACATTCCTTTTAAATTTTGAAAGAGAAAAAAAATGCATTATTAATGGTAAAAACCAGTAAAATAAATTGGGTTAGGTCCTGACAGGGATAATTGAAATATTTCTGATGAAGAAACTGTGTATCTCGAAAGTCATTGTTTTAAGATGAATATACATCACAATATATTAACCCATGATTGATACAGTATATGAAAATAACTTATTTACATTATACAACATCTTAATAACTGTTCTCAGCAAAGAAGATAAGCATTGCAGTGGTCACTATATGTCATTCTTCTTACAAGTTATACTGCAGAGTAATGCTAAAATTTGACTGGAAATTAAAAAGTCATCATCTTCTCAAATAATCTTTCAAGACAGCTCCTCCAAGATCCTTTTTCTGATTTGAAAAAAATGCCTTTGATGAAACATGTCTTCCTATAGTAGTATGATTATTACAGTAGCTGTGCCATAGACTATAGTTTTCTAAAGCGTGAGCCTCTTTTTTTTAAAAAAAAAACAAACTAATAAAATTTCTTTCTTACTCATCCTACCCCAATTTTGATGGTAACAAAGACAAAATACTGTGACTATAAAATAAGCCTGTGCGAAATTGTCCTCAGGACAGTATTCTCATGATCTCTGTATATGTCTAAGATTATGTTGACCCTTCACATGGGAGGCATGAGTGTGACCTAAAAAGACATACTTAAATATAACTTGAATTTAGCAGGATAAAGCAATCAAAAGTTAGCTGCTCAGGTTTCAGTATGGGCCTGTGAGAACATACTTTTCGGAAACTTAACTACAGGTATGACTTTTGTGGAACGAATGCTTCAGCTAGCTAGATGAAAGCAAGTTTAAGTGTAGTGATATTGCTGCAATCATGCCCCCAGATACAACGTAGACAGAACGTAAGACCTCCTGTGGAGAGACAAATCAAACTCTGTAAGTCAAATACATTCGGTTTCTCAGATATGTTTTAGGTAATTTACAATTATAAAATTTGCACAGTAGGACTGCTGCTTCAACATGATATATGCTCTTCTGCTTTGCTACACCAGTTCTTTCTGCAAAAGGGAAAACAAATTATTTTAAATTAGAAAAAGAGATGTTAAAGCAAGAAACTAATCTAAAATAACACTTTTAGAGAACAGATCAAATCATCTGTGCAATTTTAAGCTTCATCTTGAAAAGAGAGCCAGGAAAAAAGTGTATTTTCTTGGTTTTTTCTGTCCTCAAGAGAAGTCTGGATGATTTGACTAAATGACTTTTCATGCCACAAAATGCATAAACATATCTGCCAATGTGATTAGGTTTATAGTCCCATTAATTTGTGCACTTATACCTATTACTGGCACCAATACAGTATTTTCTACATTTCCTTCCTCTAATTAGGCAGAGAGCAGTACAACACACCAAAAAAATACTTGCATAATCATACTGGGTTTGGGTGAGATGGAGTTGATGTTCCCCATAGCAGCTATTATGGTGCTGTGCTTGGTATTGGGAGGTAGAAGGCTGTTGATAAGACACCTGTGTTATTTGGTCTGCTGAGCACCAAGGCTGTCTTTCCAACATCTTCCCCCTCAGTGGGATGGGGTGGGCAAGATCCTGGGAGGAGATACAGTCAGGACAGCTGCCTCAAACTGACCAAAGAGATATTCCATACTGTATGACATCAGCTGAAGTATAAAAGGGAAAGAAAAGGAGAAGGGGGGAGGCATCCATTTGAGAAGACGCTTGTCCTCTGAGCAACTACTACATGTACTGGAGCTCTGCTTCCTGGGAAAGGCCAGATATTTCCTGCTAATGAGAAGTAGAGAATAAATCTTTGTTTTGCTTTACTTCAGGCACGCGGCCTTGATTTTTAGCTTTTTCGTTAAACTGCCTTTATCGTAACCCATAGGCTCTTTCCACCTTATTGTCTCTCCTCTTGTTGTGCTGAGTGAGGGGGGGGGCGGTGATAGAGCAACTTGGTGGGCACCTGGCACTCAGCCAAGGTCAATCCACTACAATAATCAATATAAGCATTTACAATGGTATAGAACAGATTTCTTCACTGTTTTCAATGACAGTTATAAAACAATATATTAATTTCTTGTTTCATACATTTTTCTCATCTTTATTACATACTTATTACAGATAAAAATGTGAGGCTAGTAAAATATACTTGGGAAGTTCAAAGAACAAAAACTAAATTGATCACAGTCTGCTCTTGATTACTAATTAATATTTACTACAGCTGCATGACAGATGTATATTAGTAAGACAAATGTGTTACTCCTTTGATAGATTAAGCTAGAACATCCTCTTTATTTTATTTCAAAACTGGATGGTATAGGGTATAAAAGCCTTGTGACCTCTTTTGTGAAACAGCACTTCAGACTAAAATTGGTCTAAAGTATTTATTCATCCATCTTAAAATCTAATAGACGCTCTCTATGTGACAGTGCCTTCTCTCTAACTGCAGAAGGTCAGAGTTATTAGGCATCTAGAACCACTAAAATGAAGGTAAGTTTTAATCTACATTAATTCATGCAGGATGATAAGGTGATAAGAAACAATGAATAACCAAAACAAGGCAAAAATATTCCTTGCACGTGGCCAAGGTGCCAGATGTTGTTATGTTTAGTAGCGGTCTGATCCCTTATCTTCTGAAGTCTGTGGAAATTATCTGGCTTTACTGAGACTGAATGAGACTCACGGAGCACTATGGTCTTTCTAATATCATATTAGATCACTTTGCCTAGTAGTTAAATTCATAAAAATTCCTCTCACTGGAAGAAGAATCTAATTAGTAAGAAGCACACTGCTCTTTGAAGTAAATTAGCTCCCTATAGTTATTCAAAGCTATCCACACAAAAAAAAATTGTGTAGTTTCATGTACTTTCAAACACCAGCTAAGGTTGTACAGGTGTTGTCATCACTATCTTGCACTGGTAAAATATTGTTCTTCACTGCCAACTCTTTTAGAAATGTCAATTCTTTCAAAAATGATGGTGCTTAATCTAAGTACCAGCAGCAAATACAACACCCCAGGATCACACAATCTGGATATTCTGTGAAGAAAACCAATATCCACAGAGGACATGACTTTGTCCTCTGAAAAAGTATCATACTTTAGTAAAACAAAGAACTTAAAGAAAATTAACTGCATGGATATTCTGTGTTCATTTCAATTTAAGGGTATGTGTCTATGCAAGTAGATATAGAACTTGATGGGCTCATTGCACACATGCTCTGAGGCAGCTGGACTGCACCAGCAAGGCCTGGAAGCCATGGAGACCCGACAGCACAGACTCATGCCTGAGTCAATGAGCTTATCTGAAGTAACAAAAGAAAGGACAAAGTGGAGAGGATGATATACAAGGAGGACAAGAGGAATATATGTATATCCTCATCCGTAGATCCCATGCAGGATCTGTAGTAGCTTCTGATACTTCCTGGCTCAGGGGCCTCCAGCTCTCCCAGAATTTCAGATCTTCTGCTCTAGAGCTTACCCCCAAATTCTTCATTCTCAGAACTGTCAAATCCCAGTCTCCTGGGATTCACACCTCCCTCATTCAACTTAATGTACATAGTGCCCTACAACTTTTGCCAAAGAGTACCTAGGCTTATTTAGTGTATTTATGAGCTACTCAGCTGTTGTCAGCCCTTTTCTTATGATTTGTCCTCACAATAAACCATCCTATGAAAGACTGCTTTTTGTATTTGCCTAATCCAAGCTTTTCCATTGAGAATCTCATGCATCTTCTATTCATATCTACGATCCAGGAACTAATTCACAGAATTACATTAAATATTATAAAGAACTCTCTGTACTAAGTAGAGAATTGTCTGTCCTAATAATATCGTGATTCGTGAAGAAACATGTCAAGGACTTAAAAAAATGGATGGGTCCCAAAATGTATTTGATGATCCGGGCTTCAGTGATTTCCAAAGGCAACTGAGGAAGTTAATGGCAGAGAGAGAAATTATAGAAGAATACAAGATGAAAAATTATCTTTGTTTTTCTGATAAGTGACTTAGCTTTAATCCTTTCCTCCAGATCATGCCTTCTCATTTTTTTTTAACCTTCTTCTCTTTGACTGAATGTCTGTGTTCTATTTAGCCACTTACTTGTCAAACTACAGTCCTTAGCCCTGAAAAAATTTGCTTTTATGACTTGTGAACAGGGCTCAATGTTACAGCATTTCTTCCAAACAGCCTCTGATTTACAGAACTCAGAGAAAGGAATTAAAAGTACCAGATCTCTATGTGTATATAGTCTTACTGCTGGATTTCCCTCAAGCCCTTACATGGACAGAATTTCATTTTGATGTTTCCAGTTGTTGTAATTTACCTTAAATAACAAGCATAGCTGTTCAAAGTCATATATATATATATATATATATACACATATAAAATGTTATTCACAATGCTCTTCTCACTTAGGGTAGTGTTACGATTTTTTAAAGCATGTTTCTAAATTGAGGGTTAAACCAAGAACAGATTAAAATACACCAAGTGTCATGTTTGCACTTTATTTTTGTTTTCCTGATGAATACAATGACCAAACTGCCTGATCTCCTTTTAGGTTGCCATTTAATCTTTTTTAGTTATGACTCATGCATTAAAAATAAATGATCAATATTTATGTGTATCCTGACTTTGCTCTTATAAGGAAAGACGAAGACGATCTGTCAGAAGATCTGAACCATTCTGTAGGCAAGTTATTTTTAAAAAATGACATATTTTTGAGTAAGCGGAGATCCTGCTACTGTGGGAATATTTGACTCCATGCAATCTTG
The DNA here is from genome assembly GCA_013396935.1 of Baryphthengus martii. Lineage (NCBI taxonomy): Eukaryota > Metazoa > Chordata > Aves > Coraciiformes > Momotidae > Baryphthengus > Baryphthengus martii. The sequence goes on from VWZK01012414.1 coordinate 108,141, forward strand.
GCATTGATTCCACCCACCTCAGGCAGAGTTATTTATTATAATGCTTATCAGTGCACTATAGTCCTGAAAGCTATAGAAGTGCATGGAAAGGCTTGTGATGTAGATTCCAAGCAAAGCATTTTCTTTCCTGCTACTGAGCACTCCCTGATACAGAGCACTCCCTGATACAGAGCACTACAAACTCAACTGGAATACAACAGTAATTTTTACAGAAATGAAACAAAATTGACATTAGGCAATGAGTCATCTTTCAAAGCGAAGAAACACATTTATATATGCATACACACGATCCTTTACCAGTAGCATATACAAATTTCTAAAGATGTCAGCCTAACCTGCTCCTTCCACATTAGCAGGAGTGGTTAAAAAGTGCATAGATTTTGTACTGCAATCCAAATGATAGGAGAAGAGAAACAAGTGCAAACAGTAGTTTTTCTAGTAGTGTATCTATGCGCTGTTTATTTTAGCTTGTGGTTGGCAAGACAATGCATGTAAACTAGGATTTTTGATGCTATGATAAGCTTCTTTTGGTTTCTGCCCTATCTGCTGGTGAGGACAAACCCACACTGTTTGGCTCATTAGCTCTAAGCATGACTGATGTGTTTTTGATGGAAAAAAATGACATAACACTACAAATTAGTCAACTGGAGCTATAATTGAAAGAAAGTACAGCACATGAAAGACTTGCTTTGAATGCCCAGATAAATCCACTTGACTTTCACTACTACCAGCTGACAAAGCTGGCAAACACTCTGGTGCTATAAAAGCTTGAGACATGCAAAAGCCTTTGATGCCTTATTTGTCGGAACAAGTAGTGGAAAATATTATCTACTTCAGAGTGGGAAGATGAACAGCATGAAATGTGATGAGTTTGGTTTGCTAGGGTTATATCTGAGTTTTACTTAGTGAATTACAGTAAATACAAGATCCAGAACTTTTTCTTGACTTCAGCCTAAGACAATAATTTCTGTCCACCACAGGATCCTGGAAAACAGCCTGCAGTTTGTATTGACTACATTAATTAAGCAGCCTCTTAGAATTTACTGTGGCACTTTATTTTTTCATTCAGCAATACAGCAGGAAGGTTATTCAGGACCTGACACACAAGTGAGACAAAAGCTTGGGAAATACAATAAATTTTGTACAAAATCATGACAACACAAAAGCACAATAACACTTGACAGAGGAAAATAATCAATATAAATTATCAGTATCTGCAGATGCACTACCATCTTCCTGTCTCAGCTGGGAACTAACACAGGTACTGTCTCACCAGAATTACAGATGACTGCTCCAGGAAGGTATTGATTCAGTTTGCCTGAATTCCCAGTCAACGGAGAGAAAGAAGTGCCTCTGAAGACCTACAGAGACAGATCCCGTCCATCTAAAAGCAGCTTTCATTTTTTAAATGACTGCACTTCAGATGGAGTCAACATGTTTTTTTCTTAAATCTCAGTATCAGCAGAGCTCTACTTGTAAGATAAAGGATCACACTGTCCAAAGAAGCCACCTTTAAATATAAACGACTAATATTAAGTGTGAAAGGAGCTATTAAAAATTTAAGGAGAGTCCTGGAAAGTAGATGGACTGCATTCGTACTTAAGAGTGAAGAGAATTTTGAAATAGACCTAATTCCTAATTTAGGCAGGATTTTGCACATGACTAAATCTCAGTATACACTAGAAAATCTTTATGGGGAAGACCGAGAAAGAAAGGTGGTAAACTACATGCTGAAGAATTTTCCTCCCAGTGACACTTTTTAAAGATATTTTCCTTTCAGTCATTTCCATCCGCGCTCCTTCTCTCATTACGAATTTCAGAAGCATTGTGTTTGATTAGATGTACTTATATATTACAACTATGCTAACTATATAAGTTAATTATGCAAATAAAAAATGTTAAAATGTATTAGAGAAATCTACGATGTTACTGTGGGAGCATTTTTTACTGTGATTTACACTTCTTCCATTAGCAGTTCATCATTTTTCGTGATTTCTTAACAAGTCTTTTGTATGGGAGACTTGCAAAACTGATTAAATTTGAACTAGATTCTTGGATTCCTGTCCACAAAATTGACTTCTCTAAGCAGAATTTATCACCTTCTCCCAGTGCAATGAAATAATAATAATGGGAAACTTCTTAAAACCTCTGCAAATTATAAAAGGAGTTTTTTTTTCAGGTCTGCTACCACCCACTGTTCACATTCTCCAAAGCAACAGAAAATGACAACCAAACACATCCAAATAAAACCATTTGTACAATTCATGAAATCCCGTAGAAAGCAACTTGCTACTGAAATAAATAACAATTTTCCTGTGATTAAAAAAATCTACTAAGCAGTTCTGATTTCTATTCCAGATCACTCCCACACACTTAGAAGGAGCCTGCTGTATTTTCTGAACTCAGAAGATATCAGGATTTATATTTCTTCCAGCTGCACGTGAACATAAACCACATGAAGCAAAATTTCTTTTTTTGCAACTCTTGCTATGGATTAAAATGTCCTTTCCTGATTCTGACTCTAAAGTACACCAACATGGCTAAAGAGAACAATTAACATAAACATATTTAGTATGTAAACTTACTTGAATCTAAAAGTTTATCTCATAAACCATTAGTTTAATGTATAGATATTTTTTCTGAAGTTATGAAAAAAGTCTGTATTATAGCATTTAAATATGGAAACATATTTCCCTCCAATCCAGGTATAATTCCTTCTTTGTTGCAGATTGCTTTCTAAATTTATTCTTACATCCAGTCTTGATATAGTCACAAGTATTGAGAACCCTTCATAGGATCTCATTTTTTATGAGGTTCCGCTGAAGATATAAGATAGAATTTTAGTTAAACCAGTGCAAATTTTGTATCAGACAAGGCTTATATTCCAGCTGTTAAATATTTATTATTGGTAATAGTATGACTCAAGCAGATACCACTGCTTGCTTTTAATTCCAAGTGAGAACATTCATGCTTTCTCATTCTCCTTCCAGCCATGTCTAACATTTTCCAATTTTCAAGCATTGCTCATTTGACATGGAATATAAAGCAGTGACAAGAAATGTCACTTCCATAATCTTATTTTTAAAGAAGTATTTCCAAGACCATTGGTCATTTCTTAACAGGTCACAAAATCGGGCTGATTTACAGGTTATTAGATCACATATTTTTAACAATTTCATTAGCTTTTACGTTTCCTTTTATTATTCTTGCTACGATGATACTATTTTTGGTAAATATTTCTTTTCATGAGATTCTTTAGTTTTACTGCAATTTGTGCTTGCTATTCTTATTCCTTTCTTTTTTTTCTTTTTTTTTTTTTTTTTTCAGATTTCCCAGTGTAAAGTCATTTTCTTTTTCCTCGAGGAACTTATAGACAGGTCATATTTACACAGCTATTCTAAAGACAGAATCTTTCCTTTAGCCCTCTTTCCAAATTTTCTTCAGAGCTTGAGATCAAATGCCTCCCAGTGTGTGCAGAGTAGAAAAAGAAATAAAAAAGTCTGCAGATACTTGATTGATGCTGGGTTTGAAGATGAACAGTATTCTCATACCTTCAACCTAAGGATATATCTTCCTAAGGGAATAAAACTTCACTGAGCAGTAGAGCCTGCACTCTTCAATGGCCACAGAGATAGCTAAAAGGCTTTCCTGTAGTGCGTAGGGAAAAAAAGGTAGCATTTGGGTATGTAAATACTTCATTCATATTAGACTACAGAAAATAGGTAACTATAAACCATGGCAGACAGAAAATGAAATGCATGGAACTCCTTTTACCTTTTCTACATACAGCCAAGTTATCTTGTCTAAAGAATTATGATTATAAAAAGAATGAGTTGGTACTTTCTTGAAGTAAAATATCTTACCTCAGTAGTCACACCACCTTTACTGTTAGGCTGCAGCAGGCCTTTCATATTGTCACACTCATTTGTTTCTTCTTTCTTTTTTTAGATCTTCCTCTGTTTTTCTTTCTTTTGTCCATTTTTACTTCATTTCTTTTTCAGTTGTGCAAGTCACTTCTATGTTTTTCATATTTTAATGATTATCTTTTTGGCATCCTGCTTCTACCCTTCAGTTCTATTTTCAGTCCATCCTCTAGTTACCACAAAGCTACAGAGTTGGTGTCATCCAAAGCTGAGCTCTGCAGATGTAGAACACAATAGGTAACGTCTCCACAGTCCAACTCAAAAATATCACCACAAAACAGGAGCTTGAAGAAAAGGTAGAAATACACTGGACAGAAAACCTATTTGCTGTCTTTGCAGACATGATAAGGATGAATTTGGATTGTTTGTGCTTATTTGAAATCAGTTTTCCCAATCCATAATAGATTTTTTTCTATTCAGTATGTAACCTTCTCTCCCAAAACAGAGGACATCATACTGCAAATTGTTAAATTCCATTATAAAGTCTGAGAAAGTTAAGAGCATCACAAAGAGGAAATCTGTACAAGCTTGCATTACTGACTTGGTTGTGCTGAGGGGATCAAAATATCTTAGTGTTATGCTCTAGTACAGTGCATATCACCACTCATTAAGGCACACACGGATAAACATGTGCAATTAAAATTGTAATGCTGTTTCAGAAAAAAGAAGAGGAATAGACACATACATGTTTCCCACAGGTACAGTAACACTCCTCAATTGTCCAAAACTCTTTTTGGACTGTCTAAACTCACTCTTTTGTGGGCCTTGATCATTAAAGTTTTTTTGAGATGAGGTATCTGCTCCTTATACAGCACGTTAACTTTATCTGTGTTTGGAACTATTTCTTTGGGGTTTGGTTTCTGGTTTTGATTATTATTTTCTTTATTTTGTTTTGTTTTGGTTTTGTTGTTTTTTTTTTCTTGTCTTAGTGTACTACATGGGGAGAAATATGGTATTACGTAAAAATTAGAAGTGATAATAAATGTTCGATTTTCCTCTGTATAAAAAACCCTAGACTGAGCAACCTACTCCCAAACTTCCCACAACTAAACCAAGTTGTTTCTAAAAGAATGAGTTCTGATACCACTACATGTTCTGAATATGTCATTCATCCACAATTAGACTCATCATCTTCAAGAGGGCTGCCACAGTAGTTCTTGAAAAAGGATGTCCAAATATGGTCCAAGAAAGAGGCAAGTGTGATCTAAGAGCACATGCAAATGAAATTCAAGCCCTCTAGCTGTAAATGTCATCCTGTGTTCAGCAAAATTTGAATACGAAAGATTTTGTTTTCTGCTCTATTTGCTGTCTTGGTGCAGAAGATATAAATATACTGGGAAAAGATGATTAATTTGTTTTGAAAAGTGATACATCCGATGCTTTATTTGCTGACCATTGAGAATCATACTCTGACACATTTAAACTCCTGCTGATTAGTATTTTACTTTGAGAACAGTTTCATTGATTTTTGGTCTGGCCCTGAGTCCAGAGAGAAAAGTGCCTACTATGTGTTCTGATTTGGTTTTTCTTTACATCGTTGATGCAGAAGGAAGGACAACTGATATGCCACTCGAAAAGAAGTGATGTCAAGTCAGCATGTTTCTTTCTGCTCTTCTCCCACTTGCTGAAGAGTTACAAGGGCATATTAGACCTCTGAAGTTTGAGAACTCTTTCTTGAACTCTTTTGCTTAAAAGAAGACCATAACTAGGCATCTGGATGATCTCTTTCCCCACCTCCCTTCCTCCCTCTCTTTCTTTTTCTAAATACCAGAGCAACTGCTACTACTTGAGATGCTGGATATATGCCTACAATGAAGGACACAACAAAAAAGGAAAAGGAATTCACAGTGATGCAGATACAACTTATTTCCACTGTAACCATGGTTTCATCAGTGAGCACTTCTATTGTTAGTACACCATTTTAAAGGCAAAGAGCAAAAAGAAAACAGCAGGTCTTTCTGATAGCAAGACAGATTTGAATCCAACATGACAGAATGTCTTATATAAGGAAGACACAAGACTTAGGGGAGTAGACTGTAGTTCTCATTATTGCCAGGACATTCCTGAATTACTGAAAAAAAATCACATGCTTGAAAACACTATATGCCTCAACTGATTTTCTAATACTTTGCAGAATATTCTAAAATTATGAAGACCGCATCATACAGTAAAAAGCTAAAATAGGACAATAGGAGAGATAGTTTCTAGTATGATCGTTAGCATTGTATATGTTCATCAATTATTTTGTTTCAATCATTTGATCTAACAAGCAGTTTTGGATTAATTTCATGAATTTAAACTATGGTTATTCCCAACTAAACATTTTATAGTAAGTCATATTAATACATTTGATTGATATTTATGTTCCTCTTCAGATTTTATCTGAAACTTGGAACACTACTTCTTTAATCCCCACAGTTGGAATCTGCTTCAGATATAATGACAAGGATTAATGCAATACAAAATGAAAAGTAAAAAGCAGTGAGGGAAGTTGTCAGAAGAAGAAGAAACACACATGAAGGCATCTTTGTTTCCTAGAAATACTGACTAAATAGCAATTAATATAGTAAGAAGCATTCAAGCACTGAGATGGCAAGAAATTTCAAACAGAAAAAAGAGGGGAGTATTATCATAGCTATATTTTACTATTGTGTATTTTTTAAATCTCCTTTACGAGTTACCTATAAATATAAAGGGTCAAAAGAGCCCACTGTCTGAAATTAAATACATAGTCAGGGTAGTAACTCAGTAAGAAGGTTTTATCCCTTTATATATGTACCAATGAAAGTTATGACAGCCACTACCAAAGTAATATAAGTAGATAATACAGAAATCTATGAAAATAAAGCATACAGAAATACTGCCATTGGAGTTTCTGTTTATCATCTGCAGAAGAGATCCGGGCTGTGGAACAAACAGCTTACATGAGCCTCAGAACCACAGACAGCCAGACAGTCAGACAGCAGTGTCTCTCCTTAACACTTGCATTTTGGAGGTGGTAATTAACAACACATAGATAACTTATCTTCAGGCCAGTCTACCTGCTGTGGAGTTTACTGTTCACATGGAGAAGCCAGGACAAGAGCTTAACTATTTCTCACACGATTTTTACTTTCTTCCCTAATTCTCCCAGGTTGAGATTGCAATTTCAATCGCCATGGAACTGTTCCATGCAGGTTCAGAAGCACTGACCCATGTATAAAAGGAAAACAAAACAATATGAAAAAAAACTACTTAGGAACTCAATGATTTTTTTCACAAGCATCACTCTAGTTGTCCTTATTCTGTCTCTTTCCTTCTCTCTACTCAGAAGTCCTAGTTAAACTACAGGGTTGTCATGCCTATTACTTCATATCCTGGAATCATAAGACTGCATGAGAGTAAATTTATTTTTCAACAAAATATGAAACTCTTGGGTTCCATTATATCGCAAAAGTAGTCTCAAAAATGCAACCAAATGCAACAAATACAGCAATATATGCAGAAAAACTGAAACCCAAGTTCTGAAATCTGTCACAATCAGACACACCTGGAGAGGAAAGTGTGGACCTCACAGCCCTGTGCCCTCTGCCATGCCACACTTGTGACAGTGCTCCCGAGAGCTCGTACCATGGATGTGACTCCCTTCAGCTCAGTATCCTGCTAGCGCTAGCTGCACTGGAACCTAGGGACAGTGTGGCAGCAGCGACAGGAGAAGATGCCTCTCTGGAAGCAAAAGACAGAGAAACGTCTCCAGGCAAACGGCTGGATTGCTCTGAGAGGGGTCATTCAAGAGCCACTGACTTCCCTTGCTTGTCAAGGCCAAAGAGGGTAGCCTTAAGGAAGCACTAGGCACTGGCTGAAAGGATCAGCACTGGGATCACAGGCTGACATGCATGCTCGGTGACACCTCACTCACCACAGCATACCAATGTATGCTTCTCCCAGACAAAACTCAGTCACCTCAAACGCACCCTCAATTTAAAACAACAACAAAAAAAGCCAGAAAGCTGAATGTACTTCTGTCTCTTATTCTTTAGTTTGCTCCCCATTTATATGCCTCACTATTTAAAGTGTTCAGTCTTTGTGTACAGTCAGTATGAAGTTATTTGTAAAAATAATGTGTGGTAAATTGGCAGACAAGTACAGTTTAAAATATAGACAATCTGCTGAGTGCTTTAGGAGAGCTGCCATAAAATTTCATTTCTTACATTATAATATGTTTAACATTTTATGCAACATAGTGCTTCAAGAAGAATGATAAAACTAAAGATTCTTTGAAAATGCTCCATAGGAAAGAACACACATAATTGTTAGGGCTCAGCAGGGACCAGGGCTGAGGTGACAGGGATTTGTCCAAAGCAGCCAGACAGGGCCTGTTGACAGTGTTTGTCCCAGCCCCATCCAATAATGAGGCACCCGGGCAGTCCCAGCCCCAGGCATTGGGCACATCCCTGGGGATGGGCTGGGATGTGGACCCACCAGTGGAGCAGGTAGGGCAGGGCTGTGGGGAGCTGGAGACCAACCCTGCTCCTGTGTCACTGGGGCAGAAGGTGACAGTCCCTGGGGCCTGACATGGGGTCCTGGGCTGTGGGAAGCATGGGAAAGCCACAGCAAAGGGTCGGCTACTATCAGGGATGATGGTGCCATTGGGTGTCTTGTTAACTGAGCTTTCAAGTGAGAGAGAAATATCTACAAACTGTACCATTTTAACCTCCAAGAAAATAAAATCTATAACTGATACTCTTCGACAGACGGAAAGATATCTTCAGTGTATTTTTCCAGAGTGCAGCTGATAACTTTGTGATTTGAGGAGTTTAGAAGTAATAAGATTCCACTACTTACACTGGGCTACAGAAGATTGCAAATATATTTGAGGCCTGAGGACCCTGACCACAGCTATTTAAAAATGCTGTTAAATTTCAACATAGATTCACCACTTGTTAAAATTCCGTAAAGACTCAGAAAACAATAATCATTTTCTACAGTCAGAAATTAATATGGGAGTCAACATACCAAGTTGTTCAAACACATGAAGAAAAGAGAACACCAATTGGTTTTGTAATTGTGATTAAAAAATTAAGCAGACATAACAAATAATTCATTTGAACATCTACACACTGTGAAATCCAAAGTCCGTTGAGGTTAAAACTGATGCCTATGCAGAGCCAGAATTTCATCCCAGCTCTTTACACCAATATCCAACACACAATATAGTCTCTTTGTGGTGGTGTTGCTCTGTATCAAAAACTATCTATCTCAAGTGAAGTAGCAAGTCAACAAAACTTTCTTACTTTACTTAGTTAAATTCACTAGGTTTGATTTTTAAGGAAAGTAAATGGGCTTTTTTTATACAGATGTTTATTAGTTAGATCTTTAATAAACATAGAGAGAAGAGAGTTGTTGGGGAGCTTTCACTTCCTGCCAACTTTTTGGCAAAATGCTCAACATATTTTTAAGCTCAAGATCTGCACAAAATTTCTCCGTATTTATGTCTATGATTTATTATTGCTTAGCATTAAGACTCCACTGTTTTTTTGTGTTCCACATGTATAGGATTTCTTTTATCAGTAAAATACCTTCTAAGTCAACCTCTGCTTTCTTTAATCTTCAATCTGTTAAGAGAACACCTGAATGCTTTTCCCCATGTGCAACTGTAGTACTGAAGACTCATAGCTGGGAAATTCTCAGCTTTATAAATCCTACTTGGTCTCACCAATAGGTCTGAGTTAAGTGTTAGGTGAAAAGTATCCTATTGCTTCTGATAAGAGTCACACAAGAAAACGAACTAATCTGAGTTTGTCTACGCCAAACATTAGGAGATGCTCTGAAGGAAAACATGGTTTAGTCAAAGGGGGCCATCAAGCACTGAGGGGTGAGGCCTGTCAATAACCAGTTATTGAATCAGGGGATGGGAAAGAGCATCCTGTACTTCGTCAGTGCTTTGACCACTGAACTCTGACACTAGTTGTAGTCATAGTCTTTACTCTTCTCTTCTACCTATCAGCATGAGAATTATGACAGTCATCTTTTTAACACAGCTTCAATTTAATTAGAAAATAACTGACTAATAGCATTAATCACCCTATGAATGATAATGGCTGGTTTTAATTTCTGAGAATGCTAGGTAAGATATTAACTACATTTCTCTTACTTTCCTGTCTAGCGTTTGAAACAGTTCCTATTTCTGCAGAGTTTATTTTTTACTTTAAACCGCATAATTTTCTCATTTGCAGATTTCAGTTTCTTCCTATGATTCGAAAGATTTTTACCTTTTATAGTAGTTATCTATGTGTCTCAGACTTCATTTGCTCCTATATCAACACGGGAAGAGAGACAAAAATGGAGTACCTGGAAGCAAAAGGTAGAGTTGCTTTTTAAAGAAAAGATTAATAATCAATAATAACTGCTAATGGTCATCTTCAGCTTTCCAGTAATTAACTAGAAAATTATTCTTACCAAAATGAAACAAATGCTAAAAAAGCACGCACAAAAAAAATCTCAAGGACATAAAGAAGATATGGATAAATAGAAGTGAAAAAAAGGATAATCTTTTAGGTGTGAAAAAATTAATTCTGAAATGCGTTGTCTATTGGTGACCTTTTATAGTGAGATTTGCTTATTTTTGTGTGATTAATATTGAAATAAACATTTAAATAATATTTAGGGTTTGGATAGATTTATCTGGCAATTTTCTGGTGAATTCTTACTTCATGGAGATTTTGTAGGCATGGAGTTTTTTTAAATTCTCTTGGGGATGTGTTGGTAGGTGTATATGCAGGTATGTGTGTGTGTATGAAATGTGACAAGTCTCCTTCAGCTGAGAACTTGAGTTCTGCAAAAAATGATTTTTTGTTCATCTCTAGTTTTCTGCTTGCCTTGCCTTTCCTTCTTCTGTTAACTAACGGTAGAAGTGTGAAGCTTGTCGTGCATACAGATGTTCAGAAATCTTTGCCTTGACTGAGAATAGTTTGAAAGCAGCAAAATAAATTGCTAGCAGCAATGCACATAATTAGCAGAAAATATGACTCACTTAAAGGGTAAAACTCAGAAATAAATACATGTAGTTTTTCCCACTACTGAATTTCTGGTCCATTACTATTTTCTACTGTGAATTTTTATTCAGATAATTGAAAAAAGTAGAATTAACATTTTAATATTTTTCACTAAGAATAATGGGCATTAAATAGCACTAAATATTATAAGCAAAAGTAATATATTTGACAATGACATATCATGCCAAGCGTGCTCTAGAATAGTTTACCTTTTTCTAATGTAATCCATCACAATCTAACACATAGACATCAAAATAAAGAGTAGGCTCAACATTACTGAGCTTTACGTAAATTCAAATATGTACCACTTCATGTTTAATGACACAACAAGCACTGGCAGTTCTTTGTTCACGGCTGGGTGATTATTCATGTTCCTGTAAAAGTGTATAGAGAAGTGTAGAAAAGTGCAAACCTAAGAGCCCTGTGCTGGTGTGCCGCCTGACAAGGGGAGAGGCTGAAAACTACCCATCCCTTTGCAATGTAGTTAACGCCATTTGGGCCACATTATGAAATATGCTTTTTTGGTTGCAAGAACAACTTGTAAGCCACTTCAAATTTTCTCTCTCTTTTCCTCTTGTGTTTATTTTTTTTTGGTTCTTGTCTGTTATTTGTTTGATTATGACTTGAGACTGTTTTCGGGTATATTTTGTGGGCAGCAAACTCAACAGGTATATAATAAAATGATTTGTGTATAGAAACAAAGTACAGGAACTTCCCAAACAAGTAACTAGTTTTGGCTTTTTGTAGTCCCACATCTTCCACTGTTTTTTGTCTCATTGACGATTGGGAATATAATCTTGTACTACAAAGAAGATGTATGGTTCATATACTGGCTTCTCTTTCTCAGTTTTACATTAATTAAGAAAAGATTTTGTACAAATAGAACTCCTGCAGTCTCTGTCTTTTTTATGGAAATGAAACTGGAAACCCCTCCAAAGTACCTGGTTATTAACAGGGCTGTTAATACTCCACAGTGAATAAAGAATCTAGTTTATTTTACTCTTGTTTTTGTTTTTTATAAGGCTTGATTTCATATTCAGCCTTATGTATTAAACAAAATTAATTTATATTGTTCAGAAAGCAAGAAAACTTTCTTTTGCTTTAAAGTAATACCTTTAACCAACAATTTGCATACAAATAAATAAATAAAAAAACCCCAACAAACTCAACCTAAACCCTGAAAAATTGAGAAGGAGTCAGCACATGTATACGGTAAAGCTAAAAAAAACCTTGCTGGAGAGATATAAAATTGTATTGTTATTTTTTGTACTGTAAGGATATAAATTATTTATTTTAAACAATATTTCAAAATGTTATTTTGCACACCTGTGATGATTTCCCAGCCATGACACAGCCCAATAAAGAAACTCAGCATTCTTTGAAACATTTTACATACAGTAGGAATGAACAACAGCAGATACTGGAATGCAGTGCTGGAATCTCCTAAACTATTGACTTTATCTATCGACAAAACAAGGCTTTATTCTGTTGGCAACCAATTATCTTAAAAAGTTCTTTCCCAGCACCAGGAGTTACCATTCTCTTAACTGCATCAAAGTGGAATTGGACATGCTTTGGCTACATACGAAAGTGAATGGTTGAAAGGCGGGGAGACATTTTTAAAGTAAAAAAGATTTTTTTATTTTTTTGTGAAAATCTGTTTAACGTTCTAGTTAAGGCTTTTAACCTGTATGATTCCTTATATCTCATTCTCTAGCATAATATTCACATACTTGCAAAGTAATTCACAAAGTGTTTTTACTAACATCTGTTTTAATTAGCATCTCTTGTGCATTTTTTTTCATCTTGTCACAGGCAGAAGGTACACAGTGAAGTGCCTTACTTCAGCACGTTTGCTTGTGTGCCTTTGTTTTGACATGTTTATACACCACTAAATTCAGCCCAGCAGCTAAGAAAATCCTATGAGGGTCCTTCATTTTATTATTTTTGCTGAGCAGATGAGATTTTTTCCAATAATGAAACATGCTGTTGTAATAAAAGAACACTACTGTCAAACCTCAAACTTTAATTAATCTCAGCTACAGACATCCAAAAAATCCAAGGAATATTTGAAAGTATTGAGAATCAGAACTTGTTTTAAAATTCCATATCCCCATGCTTAAAACCTAGAATGAGGAGTGGAGTTTACATTTTTGTTTTCTCTGAGTAACCTGTCTAGCTGAGGAACCATGTTGCACCACAGTGCAGTACTTGCAGTTTTTTATGCAGACCAATAGCACTTTTGCAGCAAAGCTGAGAGATTATGAACCTCTAAGCAGCTGAAGCTATCTCATTGATGCTATACCGAGATAGAATTTACTGGCAATCTAGTAATGGAAGTTTTAATTTGAATATTGTTTCTCACAGATTTAATGTAAAGAGGTTTGATTTATTTGTGTGTGAAGGAGCCAGGCATGACCTGAAACACCTGTGAGATGCCTCAATGTCTTGACATTTTCAGATTAAGAGGTCATTGGTCTTTGCCTTATCTTTTTTTCAGGTTTGTGACGTAGCAAGAATCTTGATGTGGAAAGCTAGACTAATGCTGTCAGCTAGCTGGTTGTGATGCAGGCTATGATGACTGGTTTATTGCCAATGGTGTTATAGATTGGATTTAATGATAACATCTTTCTTCGGCATCAGTTATGGCCCATCATTCTTTGTCGATTCCTCTGGTCGTCACCTACTTTGTGGTTCTCATGCTTGGCTTTGGAATCACTTCCTCCTTTAACTCACACTATGTAAGGAAGAGGCTTATGAATTGAATGATCTGTAACAAAGGTATTATGATCACAAACTTTAAGATCGTGATACACTGTTTCTTGATCGTGGCTGCTATTTTGATGGTCTGCCATGTTTCCACATTTCCATGGATGAAAAGAAAGCTCCTTAGCTGAGCAATGTGCATAGGACATGAATGCCTCTCTCATGTGCCTGGATTTCAGTGGCTTTTAAAGACATCGCTGCTACCCACTCAGATGTATTTCATGCCACTGGCAAAGACAAATTTAGAGCAATTTGTAAAAAAGCCGGAACTACAGAAAAAAGTTATACCAGAAATGGAAGAATTTTTTTTCTTGCCTTCGTGCAGTTTTTTTGCTTGCACTTATACATTAAAGACAATTAAAAAAAAAAAATCATAGTTTGAGAATCTGATAGCACATGTAGCTACTCTCTATAGAGCTGAATGTAGTTTTTAATTTGTTATGGTAATTATGGTACAGTAAAATTTTCTACTACACCTTAAGTATTTCAATATCAGACTGAATTAAAATGTTTACTCACATCTTATGCCACTTCAGCCACAAGCAACACTTCAGCTAAGTCACATGAGACAGAGTGGAAAAAGAGCAGAATGACTGCACTCAAACAACGTTCCGAATCTCAGATCACAAAAAAAATAAAAATGTTCCCTTTCTGGTCTCATATACAACCACTTGTGAGTAACTGGGATTTTCACACAGGTCTTTATCGGCCCTTAAATCATATCTCCAGAAAAAGCACCTTGAAGGCGAGTAATAAGACCAGCAAATTCTGGTCCAATCAACCATTCCGTAGCCAGGAATTAGAACCTGCTGTGCAGGTCAGACTAACTGCGGCAGAGATAAAACCCGTCCTTTCCCGATTGAGGACTTTCAGCTGTACTGAAAGGAGCTAACTATGCTATCAAACTCTCAGGCTTATCTTTTATTGGTCTTTAGATGGCTTTGAACAATTCACATATAAGCTAAAGCTATGTCCATATTCTGAACTTTCTCTTCCCCCATCAAATGTCTGCAGTGAGAGATTTTTAATGACAGTTTTTGGGGCCACACATAGAATGCTTTTTTTGTGTGAGAAAACCAAGTTAATGACAGTCTTCTCATGAAACACAGCACTTAAGTAATGGAAAGTGAATCTCATAGCTGAAATAGGTAAGAAATCTGAAGTGAGGAACTACAGAGGAACCCTTAAAGCTATGATAATACGGAGAGAACCTTTGGGAAATAAGCATGAATGTAATTGTAAAATACAATTGGAATTATAACTCCAATTACATTGGAATGTAATTTATTCGTACAATATTACATTTCTTTTTTCCAGTCTCAGCCAAGACCCTCTGAACTTTATTTTTGCACTCATGTCTTACTCTCTAATGGCTCCTTTAGTTCTAAATATTGGTGCTTTTTTTTTTTTTTTCTTCCTATGTAACATTTCTAAGACAGGTTCTTTCTCCATCTTCATCTAAAAGTCTTATGCACGTCTTCATCACGCTGTAGTAGCTGTTGGCAGGCTTCAACAAACGAAGTGCAGCATAACCAATATTATCCAAAACGGGGTTACAGGAGTGACTTTCCCTTTCTAATGCTTTGACTACATCACACACCTTTGCAAGCATTACCTGCTCCTGAGTTTGCACTGTATGTCTTTAAAGGCAAATCTTTTCCAAGCTGGTTCTTCACTTTCTTGTATGATGAAGTTACTCCTTGAGAGTATAGTGGTGTCAGGTCCCTCTTTTACCCTGTTCATAGCAAAAGATTTCATAAGTCTCCACTTCATCTTTGTCGGAGACAACACGTGAGAAAAACCCACGGCAGCTTTCAGATGTGTGTTTGAAGTGTTCTTTCTGTCGTAAGATTATATTTTCTTTCTTTTTTGAAATAACTTGGCAAATGGTGAGGAGGACTTCCTATGGTAATGAAGAGTACAGTCTCACCTCACTCTTCCTATCTATCTTTCCCCACTTAATTTATCTCCTGCAAGTTCCATGTGCTCAAACACCAGATGAAACAGTGCCAGTTGACAGAGAGACTGGGCATTTCATACTTTTTGGATGATTAACAGATTTGGCCAGCACACCTGGAGTTTAGAAAAGCAAAATTATGTTTTGGAGATCTGATGGTCAAATTCCATTCAAGGGAAGCTTAAGCTCGTAATTACTACATTCATTTACTAGTGAAGTTTCCATAAAATGTATCATTATGCTTTCATGCCCTTGATCAAAATTATCCAGGTGGTTAAGTTTTACCAACAGATGCCCTCTGCTATAGGCAGTGTTCCCTTAGTATGACAAAGCACAAAGGACTTGCTCCATCCCAGTTTTCGTGGTTCCTCCATAGTTCTTCATTTTCCATTCTTTAAAATTTTTCCTTCTTCCATCTCATTGACCTCAAAAGACTCAAAGCCTGAATAGAAGGAGGCTCCTGTTTAAATTGGTACTACAAAGCATAGGTCTTAACTGGCAGCTTCTGACCTATGCAGTAACCTCAGCACTGAGAAACACAACGCTTCAGACACTCACTCGTCTGTGAATCTGGTGAGAGAGAAGCTGAGGGCAGCAGGTTAACTAGGTCTATATACTCCGAGGAGCAATAATAGTCTTTCTGTGCTGGGTATTTGCTTTAATGATTGAAAGGCAGTAGAGAGGATGGGCATGAGGAGTTGAGGGGCCAACAGACTTCTCAAAATATTCTACAAGTGTTTATACATTGACTTGACTATGAAGAAGGCCTGTCTGCTATACAGCTTTGCAAACAATTGACTATGGAACTGTCCATGCATAGGGACTGGAATCTTCTCCAAGGCAAGTGCTGAAAACAACCACCTTGGGTGAACATGGGCACTGAGCTCACATCTCCCACATGTCTGGTAAATGCTTTAATCAGTAAGTTGCTTTTTGAAAGAGGGGCAGAAAGAAGGATGTCAACGACACTCATCTTTATCAACACTTAGAAAAGAATGATATTTCCACGCATACAGATGTTGTTATAAATAATAGTAGTGTTGATTTCTAGAGAGTTTGAAGCTGTAAATCTTGATCTGACCTATGTACCTGCTTGTAGACAATGTGCTTTAAGAAAAGGCAAAAAAACCCCAAACAAACAAATAATGAAAAGAAACCAACAAACCTCCAAATAAATATGGAAAAAACCTGATCAGATATGCTTTTCTTTGAAGAGGTTCATACTAGCCAGCCTACGTGGCTGCCAGCTGAACATGCTTGCTCTCGCAAGTCAGAGCTGCTTATTTTTTCTTCACTCACCTAACTCAAGGCTCAGATTTGTTGTGATAGCCATGTGTGTAAGTCTCTGATGGATGATGGATCTTGCCCTCAGGTGCAGTGCGATTGTCAGGTAACTGCTCTAATGGTTTGTATGCTGAAGATAAATTAAGTCAGGATAGGATATGAAATGGCCAAGAAAAGTGACAAAAAGCCACTTGGAATAGTGGTGTAGTTGGAGGGGATGAGTTATATCATTTTGGTTCTTTTAACCCACACATTGCACTGAAAGGCCGAGCTCTGGAAACAAACTCTGTCATGGCACCAGTACTTTCTTCCCACTTATTTTCAACTGCCTGTGTTGGCAACTCTTTTCAGCTTTTTGCCTTTTACCATACATATGCATCCCCTGTGTATTTACATCTTCCACAATGTAGTGTCAGAAACAAACAAAATAATGGTCCAGAACTACTGTGAAGCCACCCCTGCAGCAAACATCACTGTGCCCGAACCCGCTGCTGGCCCTGGCTCACCTTTCTAAAGCAGATGAAATGACTTCAGGTTGCAGTCCTTCATGGACGAAACTCTTCTTGGTACATGGAAGAAATGTAAACAAATACTGAAATATTTCTTACAAGAACGAAGTTTGTGTAGTTGATACCTGCCCATCACCGTCAAACTGGAATAAATTTCAAACTAAAACCCTGAAACCTTCAACTTTAAATCGTTTCCCGATACTCCTTTATTCACAACGCCCGGTTATCCCAAGAATCCCCTGCTTGTGTCCCGTCTCCCCATCCCTCTTTTACCCGCCAGAACAGGCCAGCATTGACAGGCGATGAGGGGTGCAGGGCGGAGGGGTGAAGGGGCATCTCCGGGGGTGGCAGCCCCCGCCGCCACGACAGCAGAAGATGGCGTTTAGCGGCTAAACCGCCGCAAAACCCTCGCCACCTCCAGGCTCCTCCACGCTGCTGGCTGCAGGGCAGATGCCTTCAACCGGCCCGCCGGCCTCCCTCCTGCGTTGGGACGGGCGAGGTTGGGGAGAAGCAGGGGGGCTCCGGGCGGAGCCCGTCGGGAGGGGAGCGGCGAGAACGGAGGGCGCGCAACGAACATGGGCACGCGGACAGCAGCACGCGCCCATGGGACAGCAGCACGCGCCCGACTGCCTTCCCGCCCTTTCTAAGGCTCTGAGGGGAGCGGTCGGGCTGAGAGGGGAGGTCAGCGGTGCTCTCCCGTTAGGATCGGGCCCTAGCGTCCCTTTTTCATTTTCTATTTTTTTTTTACTGTTTTTTTAGAAGTGGGCGTGAGGGAATTAGCGCCGTGCGAGCCGCGAAGCAGCAGCATGAACAGCTGCATCTGGGGAGCCGTGTGCGTAAGGCAGGGGGAGCAGACGTGATTACTTCAGAATTTATTTAAGGACCGGTGGAAACCACTGCAGTGGCTTCCAGGGGAAGTCCCCGGCGCCGAGGAGCGCGCTGAGCCCAGCAGCCCCCGTAGCAGCTCCCTCCGCCTCCGCCCACACCTCTGCCTCGCCCGCCGCCGCCCGCCTGCCGGCCCTCGGCGNCTGCGGCTCCGGCGCCACGGCTCCTGCTCTGTACTGCTGAGATCAGGCTCTGTACGGTGCGTGCCAGGCAGCGATGAGCTGTGGGCAGAGGACTTTTTTTTTCTGTAAAGCAGAATAGCGCGTTTGCGTTTGATCATGAAGGCAGTCGTGCGTGCGTGTGGACTTCAGTCACGCACGGCGGCATAATTACCCTGGGAGGCATCGAAGAAGCAGAGCAGCCAGACACCGCTCACTTAAGTTTAACAAAAGATGAGATATAAAAGAAAGATGCTTTCGCCCTGGCTCCTCCCCTCCGTGATCGCTTGCCTCCAGCTGCAAAGACGCTGCTGCTCGAAAGGGGCTGCTGGAGCTTTAAGAGCCGCTCCCCCCCCTCCTGCTCCCGACAATGGTCTGAGCCGAGCTCTGCTTCCCAAAGCAAAATTTGTAATATGCCATTTTTCCCATGGATGCTTCTCCTCTTGGCTGCTGACGAAGTGACCGAAGAAAATGCTGAGGTGCCCAGCAGCCAGTCTTGCCGGAGGACGGGAGCGGGGGCTTGGGGTTCCTCGGAGCAACGCCTGTGTCACCATTGCTAGGAAGATGGTCCAGGAGTGCTCGGCTGTGTGAGTCCCCGCTCGAAGCCGGTGGAGACTGCGGTTGTTCTTGATCAAGTGAAATAGCAGACGCCGAAATAAAAGCCACTAGGTACTGAACCTTCTATTTCTGAGTTAAACATTTCCTTCTTAGTCCTGATACCCTCCGGGACGTGCGGTGCAAATGCAAAATCTTGCTGTCTGCCTCTTGCTGTAGTACTTGTCTGATATATAAATGCATTTCTGTAATGGGAGTTGGGAGTTGGGGAATTTCAGACTGAAAAACGTGAGACCAACTTTTTTTTTTTTTTTTTTTTTTNTTTTTTTTGTGCGGTTGACGGAGATAGGAGACCAAAAGGATGACATAAAGAACAAATAGTTGGAATGAGTCCTTTTTTTAAGGTACCATGTTGATTACCTGCTCCTCTGTGGAAGGAGTGCAGGATGCTTCGGTTAAAGGTGATATCATAGTTTAGTGGAGACTGGCAGGTAAGGAGTTAACTAGGAGGAGGAATATGCATGTAATGCAACTCAGACAATAGGAAGGATTTTCCTTATGGAATTACACTGTGCTGCCTAAGTGCGATCTTACTGAGAACATCTGAAAAGACGTAATTTCAATAACAACTAGTTTTATTAGCCACTATATCTATTTAACAATATCAAAAAAACCCAAACCCTTGTAAATGGAAAATATCTGGAATGATCCAATGAAATGAGTTTTCAAGCTGATGTCACTGTGCACAAGCTAGAATGTGTGGTAGTTGGATTTCTACTTCTTTTTCCTGCAGCAAAATTACAAGTAACTTGAAATGACTCCTCAACCTTGGTGTCCAAATCAAACATCTGAGTATACAGAAAACAAGCTTTTAAAGCCAGTTATGGAAAGAAAGGTGAGGGAATAAAATTAGATTCACGTCTAAGGTGGTAGCCTTCAAGGTGAGCAAAATGAATGCTTGTCTAAGAGCCTTTGTCACGCGGAAGCCAAGTAGTGTTCCATATCCTCGTTACCAGAGCTTGCCCAAGTGAAAGAAGCCCAGCTGGTAAATTATTCCCAGGCTACATGAAATTGCAGAGATGTTTGCTACAACATTCGCTTTAAAAAAAATTAATAATTCCAAGACCCTTGTACAATCGAGATAACAGAAACAGATGTCAAATAGGGTGGGGTCCAGTGGGAAGAAAGATGACAACTTTTTCATTTTCCTTCTTTATAGGATATGTACCCTAGAAATTTCACATAGTTTTAGAAAAAGTCCGTGTTGATGATGCACTTTCACACCTGGTCTGTGTATGATTATCAGCATCTGTAGATAGAAGATAATGCAAGAGAATAGCTAGCAATTTAGCTGTTAATGAAGTAGCTCCTGAAAAGAAGCTTTATATAGCTCTTAACTAAGGGTGAGCATATCCTGTACTGTTTGTTGCACTTTTTGTGCATTCACTCATCTGAATGGCTAAACTGAGCTGCAGGATTCCTAATTGAGCTAATATTGAGTTCACTCTTAATGGAGACATAATGCAGCTAACGCTATAGATTTGCTGTGACATTTTTTTGTACAACCTGAAAAATCTTTAATGCAATGACAATGAACCACGTTCTTTCTCTCTGTCATACAACAGATCATTTTAAGCAGTTGTTGCCTTTTTTTTTTGCGAGTTAAATGTATGTTTAGAGGGGAAACCTGTTTGTGATTTCTTGTAATATTGTAGGCTATGGCCACATAACATTCAATGTGCTCCCTAGTCATGCAGAACATACCTTGTGATTTTTATGCTCCTGTTTGGAGGTAGTGAAATGACAGGAGGTTGATGGCTTGCTTAGTGACTTTTCCAACCATCTACATTGATCCAAACTCACTGAAGTCCATGACAGAATTTCCATGAATTTAAGCAGCTGTGGGATTAGACTCCATGCAAATGATTGGAGAGAACACTGAACTATGAACCAATCATGAACCAACCTGGAACAGATTTTGCAGTAGATGGTGTATTAGATACACAATGGACAAGGACAAAAATGTGTTTAGAAAACGTTAATTTGCTGCTTCACAGGCTACCATTGTGCATGGGTATGACACCTGAGCACTTCAGGTCTAGAACTCGTGTTAAAATAACAGCTTAGGCTTTGTTTCAATTTACAGTAATTCTAAAGTTATTACATTGCCTAAAAGTCTTTTTCTAGGGAGCATGTGTGTACTATATGGATTTTAAGGGAAGCAGTAATTTGTCAGTAGCGTGTTCCCCTTTCAGAATCTCTCAGAGGGTTTTGGATAGTCATAAGGTGCTACACAAGTTCAGTATCAGTTGCAGTCCGTGTGAGTTTTGGGCACTTCATGTGCTCCCTGAGAGAGAGGATTGTGCTGTCTGCTCTGTGGCTCCTGATCAATCTAAGAAACAGTGTTTGTGTATTAACAGTAAAATGCTAGTAACTTAAAGTAAGTGCATATTTCATTGAGGGATTGCTTTGCTTACATTGAGAATACCACGTAAAGTGGTAAACTTATTACTGCAGAAATACTAAGTTCAGTATCAATGGAGATTTTGTTTTTCAAGAATGAGAAACACATTTTAGACATCTTATTTTTGTTGACTTAGCTCGGTCTAAGCATAGCTTTAATTAACTTTTATTCCTACAGGGCAATTCAGCCTTTTCCTGGCAAAGCAGCACAAAATTTCTCTTTTATTTGTTTTGAACAAAGATATATATAAATGCATATTTAGGTATTAATTAACTATACGTCACCTTGTTAAACCCTTTCCCTCCACTCCTTCCTCTTTGCAGTCCTGCCTGTATGGCACACGCTGGCCAGAATAACGTACATGAGGGCTTATTCTGTTACCATGGTTTTCTGTACTCCTGAAGATATAGGATAGAGGTGTTTTATCCACCACTTGCAGTTCCTAACACTCACTGAAAGAAATTGTAGCTCCTTCAGGGTTCTTTCTTGGATGCCTGAATTCCCTCAGATACAACTCAGTATGCCTTCAGTCATGTCCTGACAGAGCAAGATGGCTGCCACTTAGTAGTGGGTTGCTGCTGCTGCTGCTGTAGTTACTTGTTCTGTTCCTCACTTACTCCTAAGGACCAGGATGGTTAATGAAGGTCTTAATTATCTGTTCCCTCTCCACTTCCTCCTCCAACTCCTTCTCTTACTCAGTTTTCTGGGGGAAACAGCCTGGAGTTCACCTCTGGTGGCACAAAGAGCGGCATGGATTTGTTACATGCATGGTTGGGCACCACTGGTGTAATTAAGGATTAGGATTTGAGGTATCAAACTAGGAAACCAAGTTGGATGTCCGAAGTACTCCTCCTTCAGCTTTTCCTCCTTCTTTCATGTGATCTGAGTCTTGGTAGAGAAATCCTTAGTAAATTACTTCAGTGGGAATTTACTCAGACTCTTCAAAGCTAACCCCTGATAACTGGTTGCAGATTTCGGAGTTTACTTAATTCAGTGCCATGCATCTTTCTTTTGAGAAGAAAGCAAATCTATGTTTCTTGTTTCTTTGGATTTTTGAGGAGTTTGTTTAATTGATTGATTGTTTTCTTTTGAGAGCATGGTGTTAGGAAAGCTTGCTTTTTTTTTCTTCCTGATAAGAATATAATGTGTTCACATTTTTATTTCTTGTCAATGATATAGTCAGAAAACTTTCTAAGTGTACCAAGCACCTCGTGCCTTTATGTATGTTGTGAACATTGATTTGAAAACGGATTATGACCTTGAATAAGATCAAATTCAATGTTGGAATTTTGGGGAAAAATATTTATTTCTATTTACTTTTCCTTCCCTTTAGATTTTAGAGGAAGCATATACCACCTAACTACTGTGTTCCCCTGCCAAGCTAGGCTTCAGTAGCTTTTCAATCTTTATTCTAAAAATATTTTTTCATTATTTGCTTTACTGTGATTCACTGGGTAGGTGGAAAAATATAAAGCATTAAAATATTTCCTCAGACTTTTGCCAGAACTTAAGCAAGGCCATTCTAGTTGAATTATAAGACTTTTCAAACTTTCATATTTAAAATATTCTGAGATATGGCATTTTATCATCTAATATTTTATTTTATTTTTTGTGTGTGTATTTCCTGTAATTGCCTACATCTCCAAAAATAAGCACTTGTTTGTGTTTAAATTTGCATGTCTAAAACCTACATGTTTGCTTCCCATCCTCATGTGGTTATGTTTTCAGATTTCTCTGGTTTGTGGTTTTTTTTGAGTTGCGGGTTTTGGGTTTTTTTAGAATTTTTCATTTTGTTTTTAATGTCACTGAGACATTAGGACATTTAGTATAAATAGCAATATCTGAAAATGTGGCCATACTTGTACTAAGTCTCCCAAGTATCCAGGACCCAAAATACTCCACAAGGCAGACCATCCTAATAAAATCAGTGTGGTTTGTTTTTTGTATCATATGAATACAATGAGATTAGCCGCAGTGTATGTGGGGTTTTTGTTTCTTTCTTTCTTTTTTATTTCAGATTGCTCTTCAGCCTTATTTAAATGTATATTATATTTCAAAATATCTGTAGTAAGTGAGTGCATTCTTTGAACTTAAACCTCTCTCCAGACACATGGAATTATTCGGTGTGGAATGGACTTTTGGAGGTCATCTGTGCCAACCCCTTGCCCAATGCTGGGCCAACTGCAAAATAAGATCAGGTTGCTCAGTGCAGGTTTGGAAAATAAAAATAAGATTCAGCGATCACTGTAAATTTCTGAAGTTTAAGGCAGATTAGTTTTGCTTATGTTTTGTGACATTACTTGAAAATTGTAAGTGAAGATGCTTTGCAGTTTAGAATTGTGGCAAAGCAAGTCAAGCTCGGTTATAAACTTCAGAGAAGGAATTCTGATGTCTCATGTGCATTGGTCTTCACTTATCCTTCCTTTACTGTTACTCTATCTTCCATTTCTCATCAATTTCACTTTCACAAGTTCCTTTACTGTTACTGTCAGGTCTAAGTTCTTTTCCCCTAAAAGAACTTACCAAAGATATGTAACTATAATTGCCTTGTAGTAGTTGATAGGAATGTATTGATTAGTGAAAGGAATACTACTCTGGGATAACAGAAATTTTAACATAGAAGCTGGCACATGCAAACTGAATGGAGAGATTAAAATGTATGCACAGATTCAATAAACATATTTTTTTCATCTAAATTTCAGTCTACACATGGAGTTGAATGAGGAACTAACAGCCTATTACACTGTATAAAACCAATTCAAAAGAGAAAAATAGAAGACTGGGAAGCTTCATGCTAATCTTTGATCCTTTGGAGCTGTCTGTTGTAATATACAGTCAGTTGTATGACAGGGGAACAGAATCTGAAACCATTGGCTGATAAACGCAATTAGAAAACATGCAATATCCACACGTCGGTTTGTGACTCTATTTGGTCCGTCCAAAAGTTATGGTTTAGAAAAGCAAGTCCTGTGAATCTAACCCGTCTTTGAAGCAGGAAGTGTGGAGGATACAAAGTAAGTTTAAAGATTGTTTATCCTGCTGAGTTCTATTCTGAGGAGAGTAGCCGTCTACATGAATTAATAAGAACTGCGTACTTGGGAGAAATACCTGCCACATATGCATGGATCTCACAGAATCACAGAATCACAGAATGTTAGGGATTGGAAGGGACCTCAAAAGATCATCTAGTCCAATCCTCCTGCCAGAACAGGAACCTAAATGACATCACACAGAAAGGCATCCAGGCGGGTCTTGAATGTCTCCAGAGAAGGAGACTCCACAACCTCCCTGGGCAGCCTGTTCCAGTGCTCCGTCACCCTTACTGTAAAGAAGTTCTTTCTAAGGTTTAAGCGGAACCTCCTGTGTTCCAGCTTACACCCATTACCCCTTGTCCTGTCATTGGGCATCACCGAGAAGAGCCTGGCTCCATCCTCATGACATTCGCCCTTAACATATTTATAAACATTAATGAGGTCTCCCCTCAACCTCCTCTTCTCCAAGCTAAAGAGACCCAGCTCCCTCAGCCTTTCCTCATAACTGGATATATATATTCAGTAAGTCCAGGATGCATCTGACCTGTCTATACGATTGGTTCATGTGTACATGGTTAATGTATCTGAGAGGTATCGGAAGTTCTCTAAACTCATAGGTCAACCACAAAAACACATGTGGCATTGTAGCTCTACAACATAATACAAGTGAGTCTGCCAACAGCCTTATTCTAAGCTTTTAAGAACTGCAGCATTGGATGTGGCTGTGTCTCCCCTATAAATACAACTGGAAAAGGCATATATTTTTCACAGAAAGAATGACTAATTCTGGTTATTTTACTAGAGGGATCACTTTCAGTGTCTAATGGCTGAAATACTTCCTATATAAAATATCCTTTAACTTAACACAAATTTATGGTCTGCGATTAGTGGGACAGGAGTAAGGAGTTATAGTGGTTCCTTCTGATTTCAGTGTATGAAATATTTCAGTTGATTATATTATGAAACTAGAGTAAAAACATACTAGAATTTTGGTGTTTTTAAATCCCAAAAATGAGGTTTAAAATTCAAAGTTACATAGAAGGAAATTCAGAATTTCTCTCTTCTCTCATTAGAAATTTAAAAATAAAATTACTCAGAGTACGACCACATTAGCAATCAGACTTAACTGTTCATAGCAATACCATTTTTATTTGACGTTTTAATGTGAATCCCTCAGTTGTTTCCATCTGCATTGTGTTGGCTTCATTCTCTGTGTGCTTTTGGTGTGTGCAAACTAAATTCCTTTCAGCTGTAATTAAACTGGAAGCTTACTCTTAAATCTAATGTCCTGACCCCATGTGTGAACCACATCATCATGTGGTAAACCAAAGGTTGTCTAATAAGTGCACACCATCATAAGGCTCTGGAAACTTCAAGGACTCTTGTAACTCCCTGGCTTGATTCCCTTCTTATATGAACATTCAAATATATCGGTGCCCTCCTGTTTGTCCTCAGCTGCTGATCTGCTATCACTAAATTGTGATCGAGCTATTTGCTGACACTCTTCCTCTACTTCTCTTGCTTTGAAGTCCTTTTTCTGCTTTACCTGACCTATCTTTTGTTGCAGCCCCTCTTGATGCACCTCCCTTTTCTTCTTTCTGTTTTTCCTTCCTTTTAAAATTCTTCACATACTCTTGGTATTTTGATTCCTTCCTGTTATCAAGCAGAAAATTTATCAAGGGTGCAATAAGGTCCTGGTGGCTTTGTTCTTGAACATGTGCTGGAAGAAGGCCAGCATTTCTTGGGAATGGTGTTAAGTGGTGGTGGCCTCAGGACATTGAATGCATCCCATCTGCTGGCAGGTATAAGAATGATAAATGCCAGATAAAGTTTAAAAAAAAAAAAAGAAAAAAACAGCAAAGAAAAAGGATGCTTTTATAAAGACAAGAAAATTCAAATCATATTAAATTGGAACAGCATGGCATATATGTCTTTCACAAAGAGCTGTAAGAAATCTTCCTTTGGAAGCCCCACAATAAACCTGTGAGGATATGGCCTGTGATTCCCTTTTACCCTGCTCCTCACTGTTGCAAGTATCAATGCATCCTATTCTGACACACCTTACCAGCATTTCTGATCTGGCCCAGGTTTGCATGCAGCTGTTTTATATTTGTATCTAAGCCAAGGGTGCAGAAAGGGAGAGGGTGTGTGTGGTTCCGATGGAATAATGGCATTGATCTCCAAACTGCCAGAAAGTAAAGTACCTCAGCAGTCTGATTGCAAGAACTGTTGTACCTTTTATAGATTCTCCTGGGCCTGTGAGCTGTGGGAGAAATCTTCCATGTAACTGCTGCCTACATCAGGAGCTACCCACCCGTTCCCTGCCTTCTCTGCGCTCTTACTCGTAGCCCAAGTTTGTTACTTGTGCCATGTCAGGGTAATACAGCCCAGGCTTTCCAAATAAGTACGCTGCATCGTCCACTCCCCTCCCTTAATACAGCAGCTTAGAGGAAGAAGACGTGCCATGAGCATTCAACCCATGGATTCCACTGCTGCCCCACAACTGCTTATATATATCTATGGCTTTCCACATCCCCATAATGACTACAGGAGGAGATTTTCTATCTTATTTGAATACAAAATGCTAAGGTAGCAACGGCTGTCTGCTCAGAGGTTTCCCTGCCTGTTGCCACACACACACCAGCATGCATGAAAAATTGCACTGCTCTGTCGCTGCCCATGAGCAGTGATAGTGTATGCTGTGCTGTTCAGACCATGAACTTTGCATGTGCAGGACGTTGGAGGTAATTTCGTGAATGATAAAGGTTCACCCATGGGAGTCCCCTGGGAAGAGTGCCCCTTGAGATATTGGTGATCACGAGGCAGGAAAGGTTTAGTGACAATCTGAATTGTTTTCTTTGGGCTTGGAGACTGGGTGTGGTCTCTGGCCTCCTGCTGCATACTGGAAAGTAATGATTAAACTGAGCAAGTGGCAGATGGCCTTGGATGTTTTAGTTACTGCTTTGCTCACTATGAACTTGACTGCCACAACATTATGAGAGGATTGTGGAGACAAGACCAGGTGGATAGATGATGGTAGAGCAGTGGATGTGGTTTATCTTGGTTTCTGTAAAGCATTTGACACCGTCTCCCACAGCGTCCTCGCAGCTAAACTGAGGAAGTGTGGTCTGGATGATCGGGTAGTGAGGTGGATTGTGAACTGGTTGAAAGATACAAGTCAGAGAGTTGTGGTCAATGGGACTGAGTCTAGTTGGAGGCCTGTATCTAGTGGAGTCCGTCAAGGGTTGGTACTGGGACCAGTACTATTCATTATATTCATCAGCGACCTGGATGAGTGAACAGAGTGCAGTGTCAGCAAGTTTGCTGACGACACAAAGCTGGGAGGAGTGGCTGACACACCAGAAGGCTGTGATGCCATTCAGCAAGACCTGGGCAGGCTGGAGAGTTGGATGGGGAGAAATTTAATGAAATGTAATAAGGGCAAATGTAGAGTCTGGCATCGGGGAAGGAACAAACCCAAGTACCAGTACAGGTCGGGGACTGACCTATTGGAGAGCAGCACAGAGGAAAGGAACCTAGGGGTCCTGGTGTAGAGCAGGATGACCATGAGCCAGCAATGTGCCCTTGTGACAAAGAAGGCAAATGACGTCCTGGGTTGTATTAGAAGGGGTGTGAGTAGTAGGTCGAGAAAGGTTCTCCTTCCCCTCTACTCTGCCCTGGTGAGGCTGCATCTGGAGTATTCCGTCTAGTTCTGAGCCCCTCAGCACAGGAAGGACAGGGAAGTGCTTGAAAGAGTCCAGCGCAAAGTCACAAAGATGATGGAGTGGAACATCTCCCTTCTGAGGAAAGGCTGAGGGAGCTGGCTCTCTTTAGCTTGGAGAAGACGAGACTGAGATGTGACCTCATTAGTGTTTATAAATATGTAAAGAACGAGTGTCTGGAGGATGGAGACAGACTCTTCTCAGTGACGTCCAATGATAGGACAAGGAGCAACAGGTGCAATCTGGAATACAGGAGGTTTCATGTTAACATAAAAACGTTTTTATGATTCGGGTGATGGAGCACTGGAACAGGCTACCCAGAGAGGTTGAGGAGTCTATTTCTCTGGAGACATTCAAAACCCACCTGGACACGTTCCTGTGTGACGTAATCTAGGTGATCCTGCTCTGGCAGGTGCATTGGACTAGATGACCTTTCGAGGTCCCTTCCAACCTCTAACTTTCTGTGATTCTGTGAAGACAGTGGCTTCCCCTGCTGATAGTCCTACATTTCAAGCTCCCCAAAAGCTCTTCTGACTCTGCAGAAGTGCAGGAGGATAAGTACTTGTTTATTCAAATTGTCCTTCTTCTGATGCAGCTGCAGAGTTTAATCACTCCCCATCTGTGGTGCCTCACAGTACACACTGTTCGTATCTGGAAGAGGAAGTCGTAGGTACTGTGAAGGTCAGTTGGTAATGGTGCAAATATTTTTTAACTTCAATTTTTTATGGTGATGGAGGCACTGATGTATTGATGTCATTTCAATATGAAAGGAGATTGTGGTGCTTTCTAGTGGAGCCTGTAGTTTAGAAGCAAAGGTTTCTGGAATAGAAAGTTTTCAACCTCGTGAGTAATGGAGATATGCAGCATTGGATCAGATAATTCTGAGTAAATATACCTGACCTAAATATATTAGAGATGTGAGGAACTTTTTGCTGTCTTACCACTTCAAGCTATTAATTGCTTCTCTTTCACCTAATTAATTACTAAGTGGATGATAGCCACAAGCAACCTTTACTTTGCCTCCAATCCAGACACTTTTTAAAAACAGGATCAAGACCTTCCTGAAAACTTGGTAGTGAAACTATTGCCTATGAAAGCTATGCAGTAGTAGCAGCTGGTAATTCATGCTGAAATACCAGTGTTTGGTGCCAACTTTGATAGTTATCATTTCTACCAAAAAAGTGAAAATTAAGAATACTAAATTCTCTGTGAACATTCAGAATAGGATCAAGGCCAGGTAATCTTCATGAAGCTATGTAATTATTCCAGTAAATTTTAGCAGCAGGCAGTGTTAGCACAGAGATTACTTGTGTCTTAGTGACAGTAGGAGGAGTTGGTTTTAACCAGTTAAGTACAGGTGTCTTAGTTCTTTCATTCCCTGGTGTATGGCTTGTCTTTAAGTTACATTCTGTAACAGCTCAATCTTCCATTTTTCATAAATTCCACTTTCACAAGTTCTATTTTCCTACTTAGGAAAGCAGACCAGATTTAAGAATACGTGAAGCTAATCTATGGTAGTATTGAGACTGAAATGGTGAGAATATTACATAATGGCACAAGTAACAGTGTGTGTACCCATGAGTACTGTAGATAAAGTTCATGTCAAGAAGGTCCACAGCAAACTCCTAGCTAAAATATTTTAACTTCCAGTAGGTGAACCAAAAGCACCTTGTTCCCACTTGCTGAGATAAAATGCTTCCAACAGTTACTAAAATAGCAGAATTTTCAGAGGTTAACCTTTAACTGTATATAGTTATGTCTGCTGTACTTCTTCAGTCTTGCTAGAAAAATAGTTTCTGATTCTTGGGGTGACTGTCATTGGGTAGATATCATCTGTTATTAACACAGTCTTTTTATTTAAAAAAAAAAAAGATCTGAGCTTTGAGACCTGTCGTATTTAGGGCTTTGTTTCTTTTCTATCTGCTGAACCACTTTATCTTATAATGAAAGAAAGGGACTAGATGATATTATTTGCTCTGCTGAGGAATGCTTTTAGGAAACAACAGTGATTCTGTCCCTGGTAGTTCCATTTGCACAAGATATCGCAGGGATGTAATTAGCAGTTTCTAATTCTTGACCTCTTACTGAAGGAGCTCACTGGAGAATAATTTCACCTGAGGGTGGGAATAACTAGATAGAAAAATAGATTAAACTGGCATTGTTAAGGCAGCATGATACTGGATCAATGGTTAGCCTGAGCTGTACTGTAGAAATGCCTAGAGCAGGACAAAATCTGGCAATTAATGGCAGCTATTTGCATCAATACCAGCAATTCAACAGTGACATTAAGTAAGAGAGGGGAGAAAATCAACGATGAAGGAGATTACTATTGCAGAGGAAATATTTTTTTCTGTCATTTAAAACAGCATTATTTACAAAACTATTAATTTCAAATATTCTGCTACCCTCCATCTCCTTCCAGTCATTCTATCAGTTTAGGAAGCACATTCAAAGTCTTTGCTGTGTGGAATTAGTCACTGTATTTAATCCCTATCTATCGACCATCTGATTAACATTGCAAGCACAAAGTTGAAAGAGGGAACAATGCAATAATCTACTAACTGTGTCCATGTGACAAAGTTAATTCCTCTTATGAAATCCCCTCTAATGTTTTTCTACTGAAGAGCTTTTCCTTGATGTGTTTTTTTAAAGAAATGATGTGTGAAGTGATGCCAACGATAAACGAGGACACCCCGATGAGTCAACGGGGGTCCCAAAGCAGTGGCTCGGACTCGGATTCTCACTTTGAGCAGCTGATGGTGAACATGCTGGATGAAAGGGACCGTCTCCTTGATACTCTTCGGGAGACACAGGAAAGCTTGTCACTTGCACAGCAACGCCTACAGGATGTCATCTACGACAGAGACTCCCTCCAGCGACAGCTTAACTCAGCACTGCCTCAGGTATGTAGTTTACAAAGACTTTTTTTTAGTTCACCGACTTTCTGCTTAATGCCACTTACTTTAACCCTAATCAGTATTTATTCCTTGAGGCCCAAATTCTGCTCCCATTGAGGTCAGCTGTAGAACTCCTATCTATTTATAGTATGTCTTTGGGACCTGTCTTCCCTTCCAAATTAAGAGTAGGAGTAATGCTGTTGACTTCAAGGAGAGCAAGATGAAG
Organism: Baryphthengus martii; assembly: GCA_013396935.1. Lineage (NCBI taxonomy): Eukaryota > Metazoa > Chordata > Aves > Coraciiformes > Momotidae > Baryphthengus > Baryphthengus martii. The sequence goes on from VWZK01012414.1 coordinate 139,553, forward strand.
GCCTGTAGCTACTGGTTCTTTTGGCTGTTGCTCTAGCATTTACAACAGATGAGGGATCATTTACATTAAAGATCTAATGGTAGGAATGAAGAAAAGAATCAGGATGTTTCCTACAGACTCTATTTCAGATATGTTTCTAACCAGCATTATAACAAATAAAACTAGCTTATGTAGGTTAAATAAGATACTACACAAAGCCACAAAGACAACTAATGTATTAACATTTTTTTTTGTTTATTTTTAAATAATTATATGAATTTCATTATCTGAAATTACTTTGGTCTTTTTAAGGAAGTGCAAAATTAATTACTTCAGTTAACACAATAATATGATGCTACATTTCAGCATGATATATCAATATAACATTATTTTTTTCTATATACTGGAATTAAAAGAAAAGAAACATCTTAGTTCAGTCTGTGTACCTGGCCAGATATTTGAAATACACAGTGCAGCTTTTCTTCATGTTATTTAATTTGTGTCTCTCAACTGTCACTTACTAGAGAAGTTGATTGTAGCCATGAGGGCCTGGGCATACTTGCCTGGGCAAAATTGTGTACTTACTAGGCAGTGGTTAGAGAAGAAGGAAGATTCCACCAGTGTAATTGGAATAATGAGATGGTAAGGATGAATCAAATGAGTGAGAAGGTTCTTAAAGATAGAAGAGGAAAAAGGCACCCACTGGAGTAAGAAGTGGAGTTAGGTTAATGGCTAACCCCAGCAGTTTATTGGAAAATTTTGGGATGGGGCTGAAAAAAAGAGAGATAAACTGTAATCGTTTGGAGAATAGCATTAGCAACTTGAGCATTATGTCCAGACATTAAGAATGACTGCATTTGGCTTGGGTCAAAGAAGAAGTAGCAATGGTCTTGATAGGTGGTAAAATCAAAGGAATTTTGGTTGTTTTCTTTAATTTGTGGGCAGTTAAGCTTCTTTTCCACTGTTGTCTCTTCACAGAAGAGTGTAAAAGAATACGTGAAAGACAGCATAGATCCTTTATTCAAAGACGTATGGCTAGAAATCTGAAGGAGAGAGGAGGTTCTGCTATCTGTGACCCCCCATTCAGTGTGCTGCTTGGTACAGAGGCACTCTGCACTCAGCTGATAGTGAAGTATTTCAACTGAGCACTAGCCGGTGTCTAAGCCTTAGTATTTCTGTGTCTCACATACGCAAAACTCCTGCTAAAATGCTGGAGACTAGGTAAAGAAAATAACATTCAGCACAAATGTGATACAGAGCCTGAAAGAAAGAGGTATTCTAAGGAACAGGATCATAATATGATTTTAATTTTTATTTCTTCTAGTAAATATTAGTGGTGTGTGTTTTTTGAATGACAGCTATGCACCCCCTGAAATAATTGATTTGTCAGATGAACATGTTGCACTATCTGGTACAATTAAGAATGCGTATTTCGGGTAGCAGTCATCCATAGATCCAAGTGGAGATAGAGATACGGGTTTCCTATATGAGAAGCTGTGTTACATAGTGCTTACACTTCAAGCAGATTTCTTCACATCAGTTCAATTGTCTAGATCTTCATGTAAGTAATTCAGTTTTGTGGAAATCTTTTTCTATAGGTACAGATCACTGACCTAGTAATACAACATTCTAGTAGTACAGCCTTCTGAGAAATCAGTTTCTATATGACTGCCACACTCTCGCTTCCTTTCTGGACTTGAGATAGATACTATATCTTGTACTTTTATCCTTCTCTTTTTTATTTATGGTTTCATGAATGGCAAGCTTGCATTGCTAGCTGCCTCACATAGCTCTGTGACAAAATGCTACCCAGTACTTTTATTGTGGAGAGGAAGAATTCCGCGTTCAATTGATGTAAGAAATGAATACATAAGTATACGATAACTGTATGGTAATTATTTAGTTATAATGTGACATCTAGCGAATCTTGCTTTCTCAGAATATATTTCCTTTAGCTCGATTTCTGGAGTGGTTTTCAAAATTCAATTATTTCTTAGCATTTACATAGTGCTTTGCATGTAGAAAGTGTGTTTTGACACAGTTACATTCTGAAGCATTTTTGTTATGACATGGTTTCGTTTATTGTCTTAAACAGTTAAAAAGAGGATCTGGAAAAATCACTGCACTTTTCATAAATAGAATCGGAACAAAAAGAACCCATGTGACAACTGGGACAATGAATGAACCATTGAAAAATCTTTTTTGATTAGAAATAGGAAATAATTAATAATGTTAAATATGAAGCTTGAGATGTTAGTTAATGCTGTTACAGCTGCAGCTGTTAATGCTGTAGCCAAAATATGAAACATGACAGTAGATGGCTCTAAGTTTTTATAGTGATGTATACTGCAACAGAGCAATGTATAGTTAACTACATCTTTTGAATTTGAGTTACAGAAGTATAGTTGTCTTGCTAATTGCTATCATTGAAGTAACTTTTATTTCAATTAGATCAGCAGTCTTACTTTATGAACATCTGTGTTTAACTGAAGAGCTATGTTTAAGAAAGGGAAAAAGTGAGCAGGCAATTACAGACCAGTTAGAGTAAATGTAATACTAGAGAAGGCTTTGAAACTTATTTTGGAGGAAAAACTAATAATAATAAGTCAAAAGTTACCTTAAAAATGTGATGAGGATTAACCAAAATTATCTTTATGCATAATAACTCAACATCCCTCTTTGGTACCAGAATTGTTAAACTTAGGGAACTGTGATATTTCTAAAATAGATCTCTTTTGAAGTGGCACTAGTAGATGTGAAGTGAGTAAGAAAAAGTAAGATAATTAGTGAGGCAAGTAATAAACGAAGAGAGGAAAAATTTTCTCTCACAGTAGACATTGACAGCATGGAGGGAGGCAGGAGTTGTAGTTGATTAAGAATGTGTTTTGAGATCATTTCTTGTTAATTTGAACAGAAGAAGAAGCATGCTAGTGGAAATTTTAGATGACAGAAAACTGAGTTGAACAGTCAAGTAAGGGAATGAGTATGAAAGCACACAAGAACAAGAGTAACAGGTGCGATGATGTAGCATGGCACAAAGATGAGGGCCCTGTATCTAGCAATTAATAACAAAAATTATGTTCTGACCTTTCAAGTAGCAGTTGTAGAAAGGGAAAGCATGTTTTACAACAGTTGTAGGCAGCCAATGGGAAGTGGGTGTAATAAAGGCAAATACCATTCTGAAATGTATTATCTAAGAGATTTCTGTTAGCAGTAGGTAAGTTGTAATGCAGTTAAATCAAGAAGTGGTTTGAACCTTGTTGTCTGGGTTTTGGCTCAGTAACGTGTGAGAGCCAACCTCAAGTTGGAGGAGATTCAGAGAAAGGAGGCAATAATACCTTTGCATGAAAAGACGAATTGAAGTTTTCTTACTTCTGGGGAAGACTGAGTTGGCAGGGAATATGAGTGGTTTTGTGGTTTTTTTTCCGAGGTGGGAAGATGGAGTGACTATGTAAATATGAAAAAGGTGCTTGAAGCAAGAAGTAATGTTGATGGAGGAAGAAATGAGTATAGGGTACCATGAATAAAAATATATCATTCATCAGAAGGTGGTCTTGAATTATCAGGGAATTACATTCAGAATCCATCTTTCTTAGACAAAACAGGGTGAAAACCCTGCATTATTTTCAAGATGAAGCTGGTGTGAAAGATACTATATGTCATAGTACCTTTGCTTAACCTCTGAACCTGACCTGAAACACCCCTGAGTGTTCCTGTTCTTTATTTCAGACAGGTTCTGATTTTGTGTGGGATCATTCACACAAAGAATGAAACATGAGATTGAATATTTTTACTAAAACTGTTACAATGAACTTATAGTAAGTATAGTTAAGTTGAGAAGTGTTCTGTTCGTAATAGGTCTTCTGATATTGGGAATCTAGTTCACAAATGGTCCTGTTTATTCTTCCCAATGAATATTCTTCCCTATTAACAGCAGAGGACTCTAAGGAAAGTCAGTTTGGGTCTGCAGTGCATGTTCACTTGTAACAGGAATACCAATAGTTGCTATATACAATACAATTCTACTGTAATAAGGAAGCATAGGATCTAAATACGTAACATTATGCTTTTATATAATTGACATAAAATTAAGTCTTTTACTGTAGCATAAAAAACATACTTTACTAAAAAGATTAGTAACCATAAGAAATTGTTAACTCCGGTTTTGAGTGGTAGGAAGAGGAAAATGCTCAGTTACAACTTTCTCAATGAAGTTTCACCATAATCTTCTCTAGGCGAAACTGTCTAGAAAATATAACCTATTTTAGTTGCCTTGTAAACAAATGTTGAAAAAATACAATTTATGTCATTGTAAGACTTAAAGTGAATCATAAGAGTTAAAATAATTATAAATGTGCTCTGATAAATAATGCTGAACTAGGCTTGTTTAGTGCTTGTTTTGTGTTTCTTTTAGTCTTTCAAAAATAAATTTCAATGTATGTGAGCTGCTGAGGTTTTTTTTATGAAGATGTTCACAGATCATGACTCTTTAGTCAAATATGTGTATTACTGTTCATTAATGATGTACTTGCTCAGTGGTTTACTTTGAAGCTAATCTAATATTCACAGAATCACAGAATGGTTGAGGTTGGAAGGGACCTCTGAAGGTGACCTTGTCCAATCCTTCTGCTCCAGCAGGGTTACTACGAACAGGCTGTGCAGGACTGTGTCCAGATGGCTTTTGAATACCTCTGAGGGTAGACTCCACAACCTCTCTGGGCAACCTGTGCCAGTGCTCAGTCACCCTCAGAGTAAAAAATTTTTCCTGATGTTTGAGAGGAACCTTCTGTGTTTCAGTTTGTGCCCATTGCCTCTTGAATATAATACCAGAAATGGGGATAACGGTGTGGCCCAGGCCTGTAGCTCTGCAAGATGATAAACAACTGTGCAAGCACTTTAAAAGACTTTAAGATGCTAAAATCGATCCCGAGGATTCTAGAAGTGAGGACAATTTCTCTGATAATTGTCAGTCTCTTTTTCCTGTCCTGCACTGGGAATATAGCTAGACATGGCTCATTATTAAAGGACTGTTGAAAATGTTTAAGATCTTTTCACTCTGATGAATAAGTTACTTTCAGTTTGAGTCTGAACTAACAACAGAATTATATTGTGGGTGATTCTGAGAAAATAAATTCTAAGTCAAGTTTTCACATCATATGGTTTGATTTTTAATTTGAACGTTTATATAATATTAATTAAAATATTAAATTCTTTTAAAGTCTTTTGAATCAAAATAACGTATTGAAAAGTCATCTTTTTTTTTACCTTACTATTAAAAGTCAATGATATTGCAACATTTATTTTTTTTTTTAATTTTGTGCTTATTTTGTAGCATCATCATTTTTAAATTTTAAATGTTGCTAAAGAGTTTTTACACTTCACAACAGAGCTTAGAGAAATGCTGTTGCAAGGCTGAAAATCCTGTGATAATATCACAATTTGAAAGTAAACGTCATAGGTGAAACAGTGTTCCAATTGAAAATGGTAGATTTGGACCTACGTTCATTGATTAGTGCTTTGATATTTACGGTAATACATTGATTTTGTTCAGTCTTTGAACAAAAAAGCAGATTTTAGAGAAAAGTCATAGGTGATGGTAACATTATACCATCACTGACATTGCTGTGGTTATGCTGATGTTTTCAAGTGGGTAAAAGATGTTGGTATGTAGTTTTTGTTGCTTTAAAGAATACATAAAATATGTAATTCTTTATTTACCAAATCTTCCCTACGTGTGTTTTCATATGCTTTTCTGGGCAATTGCTGGATTTTCATAAAGAAGGTCTAAGTTTTGGTTTCACTGAGCATTTTTATTACCAGATTTTTTTTTTTTTTTTGCATGGCTAGAACTCTTTTCATATTCTGGTGATCAGAATCTGTCCCTATACTGTGTCTTTTATAGAATAATCCTTTCTGACTAATAAAGCTGTCTGAAAGTTCTGCCTTAATCATATCGAATTGCTCTGTAAGAAAATGGAAAAAACAGGCCCTTCAGAAAGGACATTTCATTCTGTAAGATGGGTGGGGTTAACTGAGAAGTATGCTAGTTTGATTTGGTTGGTTTTTTTTTTTCTCATGACTATAGAAAGAACCTTAATGTCTAGAGTGCGTGGTTAACTTTTAGTTAGCTAAACTTAGTTGAGGTGAATTCTTCTGTGCATTGTTATAAGAAGCCTAAATTAAAAACAGACCTTTTAAAACTGCAGCAGTCTAAATATGTTATTCTTTGGTAGACATCAGAAAATAATTTATACTGAGAGAGGAACATTAGAACTCAAGTGATCCAAACCCCTTGCGAAGCAGAGCTAGCTATCCAGGCCTAGAAAGAGGGTGTTACTCAAATACATATTAATCTGTTTTATAGAATCATAGAGTAGTTTGGTTGAAAGGGACCTTTAAAAGTCATCTAGTCCATCTGAGACAGTGTCCTCCTCTGAGAAACTGTACAGCAATAATAAATAACTATTACTGATAGCTAGCAAATAAATGTATACATTTTCATTTGATTAAATGTTTTTTAAAAATACAACTTTATATGTACTATAGAACAATTGACTTGCCTATTTCTGTACTAGTCTCTTTAGAATTGTATTTGAAGTGTCTTTGGTATGAATTTTTACAACAGACAGGGAAACATCCCATGCTAAAGAATTAAATTCATACTTTCTTTTTGATCTTACTAAGGAACTTGGAGGGGAAATGGCTCCCCTATGGTTTCTTAATCTATGTTTATTTTTTTATTTTTATTCCAGCAACTTTGATTGTATTGTGATTCCAGTGAATCTCTCTGGTGTAGATCTAAACTCCTTATACTAATTAAGTATAAATTCTTCAAGATATTATTATTTTTTTTTTCTCTCCAATAAATAGTATCATCAGCACTACTGGAAAATCTGTTCTTTCTGGATATAGATAGTAAAATTATTTGGGTTGTGGGACTGCAATGCTAAAAAGAATCCTTTGGTATTGCCCACAAATTTCAGCTAAACTCTAATTATTAGTTACAATAATTCAGTAATAAAATCAGTAGTAGGAATATACTGGTAACCATTAATGCTTTATTTCATCTAATAAGATACTATTTATTTAGAAATGCTTACTGGAGGCATGATAGAAGGGAAGATCCAAAGAGAGAAATGTAATGACCTTGTTTTATTGAACCAGTTTATGTAAGTTGATCAATATTAAGCTTTAATAGGATTGTGATTAGAGAATTTTGTTGGTAGCCTTGCAGTTTCTTCTAATACTGATGAACAATGAATGTTTGACTACCAGCAAGAAGAAAGGTATTAGAAGCCTACAGTAAGTCAGTAGGACCTTCTTCTAAGATTGTGTTTTCAGTTTAAATCTGTGTGTATATATAGATACACAATAGTGTCATACATATAGATACATAAAGTGACATAGATACAAAAATAAATAGTCTACCAGAATGCTTTTAAAGAATTGAAAATAAGTTTTGTTGATTTAAGATTGGATACTTGCAAAGCAATTTCAAGTATTTGCTTGTTTGGGTAGAAATAATATTCTGACCCACAGTATTGTTCTTAAAATAGCTCTTGTTCTTGTGATGAAGATGGAATGATGACTTTTCTCCAGGTTTTCTTTCTTTTTGGCTATGCTGAAGAACATAGAGTACTAATGGTATCCTGTCTATTTGCATGAATAATGAGTACTAAAAATCTTCTCTTGTACGAAGGACTTTTGGAAGGTCTCCACCAATTTTCTTTACAATGCGAGATAAAACATTTTCCTTCATATTTCTACAGAATAATTTGAAAGGAATTCCAAGAAGTGAAATGGAAATCCCATGTGTCTGAGATGGAATTTCCAAGTTTTTGTCTCAGAAGTCCAGTGAGGCACTCAGTATTCACATGTGAAAATTAAAGTTTTTAACCCAGTACTTGTTGCTATCTCTGTGAGTTTTCCACTATCTTAGAGAACAGTTGCACAGGCTACTAAATAAAAATGTCTTAATTTTCAGGTGTTTCTGAACTCATGGAGTTCCCACTAAAGTCAGTTCAAGTAGCAAGTGTCTGTGACCGCCAAAACCAGCTTAGATCACTACATATGAACATAAATATTTTCAGAAACAAATTGGAATGCTAGTTATTTCAGCTGTTTATCTCAAGATACAAACATTAAGGGAAGCATATTGATACGTATGTGAAAGATACTAAACAATATCTATTAAACGTTAACAGTTAAATTCATTCTAATAGAGTAAATATAGAGGTAAGTAAGTACATTTTGTTGCAGGATTTAAACGTATGATGGATAGAACATCTGGAATTCAAAGGAAACGACATTATTAAGTTACAGTGGTTTAAGTGAAACAAAATGTTGAAATATTAGTTATGTCTAACCTTAGAAACATGTAGGAAAGATAAAAGTGTTACCTTCATCAGTTACTTACAGGACATGTATATATGGTTCTTTTTCTACATCAAAATGAATGTAAGGTGTTTACATGGCATTAAATACCAATTTGATTATGGTTAATGCCTCCTCACTAATATTACTTGTCAAAACACAGACTGGCTGTATCAGTGGTATAAGTAGGACGATGCTGGCTGCTCTCTAGACTACCTTATTTTTAAATTGCCAGCATATTCTCAAGAGAGCATGATCATAGGTAAAATAGTACATACAAGGAATTATTTGAATTCTTTTCAAGTACGAGATTATTTCCTTACTCGAGTGAAGTTCTGTGTATTCAGTTTGTATTGCAAATATTTGTAAGCGGGAGATTTTCCCTTAAAAGCTGTGGGCTTTGTAATAAATGCTTGATGACTGAAGAAGACTGATGTGACAGTCCAGCAAAAGAAGAAGCTGGGATGCAAGAAAAAGGATGGAAACATAAATATTTAGAGGAGGAGAAGCATGTGGTGAGTGCCTGAAGCTAGCAACAATGCTATGTACTCCTATTTCATTCTATATCTGCTTCATAAACATTGCACTCAATTATTTTAGCTTGAACCAGGCGCATCAACTGCTATATTAACTATTGATGGCTCATTATCTCAATGCCTATAAAGACACATGACTGAATATGAGATAAAAATACAAAGGTGATGGTCAACAGAGTAGAGCAGAGACGGTTATCCGAGTCCTTCTAAATGAAGCTGTTGCCATGAAAATTGTAGGCACTATAGTTTTCATAACAGCTATACTCACATTTGTTTTTTCTAGTTTTTGTAACAGCTATATTCATGCTTGTCAGTTTTTAAGAGACATTTGGACAATGACCTTAATAATGTGATTTCACTTGGTCAGCCCTGAAGTGGTCGGGCAGTTGGAGGAGATGGTCATCATAGGTCTCTTCCAACTGAAATAGTCTATTCTGTTGTACAGCGAGGAAAAAATGGAAAAAATAAAGCAATTATATAAAGCTTGACTGTAATGGTATACTCTTTGTTGATGTCGTTGAAAGTGGATGGTAGAGGCTCAGGCATCATTCAAGAACAACGTATTGAGACAAAAATGTAGCTTCTTGAAAATACATATTCCTTCCTTAATTTCTCTATTAAAAGCAAGAAGAAAAGCAGAGTAGTTAAGAACCAGCTTTTGGAAGTGTCTTATTCGGGCTATCTTCTGTATTAATAAATATTTGCCTCTACTAACAAGTAACAAAACTAATTTCTCTCAGGGACATGATTTTTTCAATAGTACACATAGTTTAAGTCTCACTGAAGTCTGGAGTTTTAATGCTGAAGAAAATAAGTTCGCTTATATTGTTGAATGTACATCTTTCACGTGATCCCCAGGAATCTGAACTTCTGTGGATAGAAGTTAGAACCAGGTAAATCAGCAACCTTGTTTTATATAATATAACATTCCTACACTCTACTCAAAAATCTGCTCCAAATCTTCATTTGCTGACTATATCTTACCCTTTAAGTGTGTTTTTTTCCTAGTCAGGATCAGATTATGGTTTGTTTGTTTTTTTATTATTGTTGATCTACTGCATTCTTTACCATCTATGAGTTCTGAAAAAACCCAACACAATTATTTTGTCTTGCCTACAGAAAGGTCCTCTGTTTTGTGTTGGTTTATTTGAAATTATGAAGTAATCAAAATTACAGATTTTGTGGTATTTTTTTTTCCCATAAGGTTTGTTTGGGTTTTTTTTGTGAGAGTCTAAGCAGAAGGGAATATAATGATAAATAAAGGGAAGGAGTAATCATGAAAACGTAATGAATAAGTAGCTAAACCATACTTCTGCATGAAAGTGGTAGAACTCTATAAGGATAGTGTGAAAGTCAGTCTGCACAGGAAGTAAAGCCCTCGGCCAGAGTTCATAGAAGTCAGTATGGAAGTTTTTCCATTTATTTCAGTCAGTGATACAACTAGTCCTTAAAGAGCAAGTAGTTAAGGAACATGCTGAGCAGAGGAGCAGAGAGGCTGTGAATCTGTTCTCATAATTTTTTCACTAGCTGTTTGGCATTGAAGTTACATCCATTACGAAATAATTGCATTACATCTTCAAACAAGTGCACACGATAAAAAACAATCTTGCGGTTTTATAAGGAGAAATTCATCCCCCATCTTGAAACAACCGTCCTGTCTATGATTCCTTTGGAACCTGATCTGCCTGAATAGGCCCCGACATGTCATGGGTTACCTGGAAGATTGGACTCATGCATGAGAATGCAGTGCTTCTTGAAATGCAAGCAGTTACTTCTGGAGTTCCTCAGACTGTTTTAGACATATCCTAGTGAGTTAGGGAAGGAGTATGCAGAGGCTTCTGGAAGCCATTTTGGTTGCGCGTGATGGGGCTTCTAGAAGTCATCTTTGGCAAGACCATTTGTGATTGCTAATTTTTATCTTAACTAGCTTAGCAAATGTGAATATTTGCACTGTGGCCACATCAAAAGTGTTCCTGGACATTCTCAGCATCAAAACAAAGCTCATGAGAGCATTTGAGTTTGCAGTGCAAAATTCTGATTTTTGTAATTTTTTTCTTTTATTATAGTGACAAATACTAAATAGGCATTGAACACTCTACTATAAAAACTACATTCAGAAAATAGATTCTCTGATCTGAAAAAAAAAGTTACTCTTTGTTTGGAGCTAATGAATAAAAATGTCATCTGGACAAATGTGTTTTGGAGATGGAATTTGGAGATTATATTTGCACACTAAGTTTGTCTATTATACTTCCTTTGCTTATAATATAAAATCCTGCATTGACAATGGAAATAATGAATATCCAAGGCACTAAGAAGTGCTGAACACATTTGCAATGTTTTCTTTTCGAAAAGATAAAGAATGAATACTATCACATGTAATTGGTGCATAAGCACATCGTTGTGTGCCTTTGGTCAAAAAGGTGCAGAAAACAATACTGAAATAATGAACACTAGATAGATATAATTGCTCCTATTCAAATGAGTTTTCATTATCAATAAAATATTGATATCAGAAGTACTCCAAGAAAAAATGAGATATTCTAAGATAGATCATTTCTTATTGCTCAGTAATTTATAGACATTCATGTCAGATCCAGTTACATATAATCTAAGTTGCTGTTTGTATTGCTATAAACGAGCAGAAACTTTGTCAGCCAAAACATACTTAAAATTCTAACACTGTACGTGGACAATAAATCAATTGACTTGTCTCATTTCTTTATCCTGTTTTAGTGAATATTTGCTAAGTTCTGTGGCTCATTTTCCTTTCCATCTAACTCTACTTAGGCTCTTAGCTATAATACAAATTTGACTGTCTCCTGTATTGAGAAAGAAATCTGTATTTATTTTTGTGTTGTCCTACTAATTCATTTTCAGTGCAAACTACTACTACTTCTGGTCACAACCGTGGCATGAATTTATGAGCATACAGTCAACAACCTCATAATATCTCACATGTATTGTATAGATACCCTACAGAGACTCAGTGTTTGGATGGTATGGCAGATTTGAGGAGGTATTGTTTACTTAAAATTGTAACTTCAAAAGGATTATTGTCAATTTCGAAAAATGCTTTCAAGAAGAAGCACAATTTTTCACAAAACTGAACATGTCTGCATTTACAAACTCTCAGATTAAGTAAGTCTTCAGAAATAATACTGTGCATGGGCAGAAGGTTTTATTTCCATGCGGATAGAAACTTCTGCATACTTTATAAGGATCAGTGAAGATTATTTGGGAAGCCACATTTAAGTCTGAAAGTTGATAATGTGACTGCCAAAACAAATGGTTACACAAGATCTCGAATAACCTGAATCAGGCTTGCTAAAATTTGCCACTAAGAATAATACTAAATATTTCTAATTTCACTATTTCAGCTGGTTACACTTTATAATTGAGTTGTGCTTGAATCTCAACCATACACTGACAGTTATTTTCTGTTTCAATACATCCTTGATAATTTCTCTTCTTACTTGGGTATTACAGAGCTATGCTAGGACTGCAAGAAGATCAGTAACAATTTCAGGTAATAGAAAAATCAATGTCTTGATCTATGTTGGAAGATACAGAAAAAGATTTTTTTTGTTGCTGGTCATTATTTCTGTTCTCAGACATTATAGAAAGAGAAGTGGGAAGAATCATTTTTGCTCTGGACAGAATAAAACAGAAAGTACTTATCTTCTAGAAGAATTCTAGCAGATAGGTCTGAAACATCTGAAATGGTGCTTGTCCTAACCCCGTGCTGCATTTTTGAGTCCTTCACTGTGATGTCTCTCTGTTTTCCAAAGTAACTTTCCTATATTACCTAATTTGCACGGTGATAATAATATGCTAATAATCCCCTTAAAGGAGCCTCGAAAGTGCTTCTTTCACTTATATTTTAACAAAGAAAGAGTTTACACTTACAGATGTTTTTAGGTGTATTTTAAAGACATCTAGAAAGATGAAAATGAAGTTCTTGTTTGTCACTGGTTATGGAACAAACAAAAAAGTACTTTATTTGAAGTTATATAACACTGAACTGAATGTAAGACAGAAGTTTCTGGGCCTGTACGTGAACAGCTGCTTTAGTGTTGCAATTCTTTGTTTGATTTTTCCAGAGATGGGAGAATGACCCCAGGCATAACACATAGGCAAGTGTTGCCAAGTTCATAACCGCGTAGTAACTAATTTCTAGAGTGCACACATACACATCCTGCTTACAAAGAGATGTCAAAGCAGAGGCCTAATGAGAGGGGTAACAGGACAAGCAATGTACCATGAGATCTTCAGAATGCTTTCCCAAGCTAACATCATTTGCAGCTGAAGGCAGGTTTTCAGCTTCAGCTTATATACTACTCCTAAGGTACAGGTAAAGTCTTTGTGTTCCAGAACCCATCCAGTTGCTTTTGATCACATTTTAAAAAAAAAAAATAAAAAAAAAAAATCATAGCATGGGCTTTCATCTACTTTGTTGTTTGATTTTTTTTTTTAATTATCACTTAGGACATCACCAGCTGATACTATCACCTCCATAAAGACCTAAATGATGTGAAAAAAACATCTTTGCTATGACTTTTTCAACAAAGAAAGTATTTAGGTATTTGTAAACATGCCAGTCTTGTACATGAAGGTGCTTGTGTGCACACAAGCGATGTAATAAGTAAAAGAATGCATGCATGATATTAACTGCAAACTGCTGGTCCAGATGCACTTAAAATTCTGAAAACATGTGACCAATTCCAGGAGCATGTTAAATGCAGTGGACTCATCAATTCAATTGTTTTCTCAAAGTAGGAACGGAAAAAAAAAAAGTATTGATACTATTAAATGCAAAATACCTTTTGAGTTCTCTTAATGACTCTGCTTCTAAGAACAGCAAGAGCACATTATACTTTGTCCTTGCAAAAGTGTTCTGTTGCACAGAACGTATCCTTGAGTAAGAACCTAACCTGCCTACCTCCTCTTTTTCCATGAGTCAGTTGTGACTCATGATTGTTGTACATTATCCTTCAAAAGTGAGTTATTTTATGAATATAAAGTGTGGTATGTATGAAGAACTGTGACACAGATTGAAGTCATGGTAGATATTATTAGAATATTCACATGGAAAGTTGTACATTAAAGAATGTTAAATGGCTTATGCCATCTCCCGGTTTGAAGAGGATGATGCTCTACATGCCAAAGATAAGTAATTGTTTTTCAGACAGGGTGGTCATTTTGTAATGCAGTAGTATAAATTGCATAATTTGATTATGTTGTACCATTAATATGCTTCAAGATCCTTCTTTAATTTTGAGTAGTTGATATTGGTGTCTATTTAGACTATTATTGGAGATGTAGGTTCCTTTCTCCCTTTTTCCTGACCTCCTCAAAAAAACTTCTTCAGCTTGTTACTTCTGAAAACAATTTTTGTGCTCGTAGCACACTTGTTGAAAGCAGTTGTATTCACTCATGAGAGTAGTTTTACATGGAATATGGATAAAGCAGTGATGACTGTGCATGCGCAGTCTTGGATACACTGCCATTGCTGGAGCTGTTCCTATAGTAGCACACATGTTCAATTAACAGAGATTTTCTATTAAAATTAAAGTGTTACTGCACAAGAGTTTCTACTGTTTTTTTGTAAAAAAAAAAAATTTAAAAAACCCCAAACATTAAATTGATCTGATTGCAGAATTGTCCTGTAAAATGTTAATTATCTAAAAAAGTGAGTTTTAAAATCACTGTAGTTTGGATTTTCCATGAAAGAGAAACTCTTTTAAATATTTTCAGTCTTTATTTCCACAGTTTTAGAAGAATAATTTGCACCTATTTAACATAAATGCATCTTTGAAAAAATAGTTTATTGGGAAAAGATACAAATCTGTATTAGGAGCAGAGGCTGCATTTTATGAAGAAAGAAATTATTCACTAAAAGTTCTTGTTTTGACAGTCAGACCTCTTTTTCAGAGCATGTCATGACTGGGATATTGTTCTTGCTAAGAAAATACTTAACGTTCGGAAAGTTGAAGACATTTTTTTTTACAGACGTTGAAAGATTTTTGAACACCTTAATGAAATGTTTGTAGTTTTCATTTAGAAATAGTCTCCTGTTTTGAATTTGTCTATTTGAAAAGATAAAGATTGCCTTCAGCTAGAATAAAACATGGCAGCTGAAATGAAAAGAAGGTTTGGGGGATTTCTCTGGTTTTTGTTATCAACAAAATCAGGGAAAAAAATCCCCTCTGTTGTGAACAAGGTAAAAACTATTTATTTTAAATTACATTTTTAAACAGTGAATTGCTAAACTTTAATTTTAAAGCAGCAAAACCAGCATGAATACCTTCTGTTACTTACCATTGTCTATTTGACTGATACTTCTTATGTAAGGAAATCTGATAATTTCAGAGAGAAGAGTTTGGGTAGCCATTCACAGATCACTTTTGGTGATAATTACTTTAGGATGATATGTCACTTGTGTGCACTTTTTTTTTTCTTTTTTTTTTTTTTTTTACTAATGAGACATAAAATAGATTAGTATTTCATGAAAGTGCAGAACTGCTTGTCTGTCCATTTTGGTGCTTATTTTGCCTTCCATTACAATTATATCTCTTGTTAACTTTCTTCCTGAAAAACACTTCCCAGTGAAACTTTCCTTCATATTAAATCATGTGCTCTGAAAAAATGAGAAACATATTTTTTCCCATATTGAACAGATAGATGTCACTTCCATGTTTACTTCCATTTAAAAATTTGAAAACATTTTGAAAAAGTTAATCTGCGTTCCTACGGTAGGACTGAAGAGCAATTGCATCAAGGAGGGAAGAGACAACCCACAGTAGATAATTTCTTACTTTCTTTGCTCAGGGTCGCTCAGCTGGTAGAAACATTGCAGGAAGATCGACTTACAACTGTATTCAGTCAGTGACGAACAGATTGACTTTGTAGATTGCAGATACACTTTTCTTCTTCTATACTAACTGTCTCCGGTCTCCTGCAAAGTGAAGCTGAAGACAGTGAGGCACTGCAATTTTTTTAAAAGGAATAAGGTCTTAAATATCCCAGAGCCTGTATCTCACATATGTTACAGGAATAATCAAAATATTAATATTATTGCATCATTTCTATTTAGTTTTTAAATTATACTGCTTTTTAAATGATTGTAATATGATAGGTACATAATTAGAAATCATAGGAGTTCTTTAATTAGAAGTAAGAGTTATTTTGAAAGAGCAGACTTCTTTGGAAGGTATAACGTGTGCTTACAGGATAAAAGCACATATACAGTCATTTCTGGTAAGTTATGAACGATATAACTTTGTGCTTCTAACTACCTACTTATGAATTTAAATAGAGCAATGAGGAATGGTATTATTCACATTTACTTCTGGTAATTCAGTCTGCAGAAATAGTTTGAATATTAAAAAAACAAAAAATGGGGCTGTATGCCTGGGAGTCTGTACTTGGGGTGTGAGTACACAGCAAGAAAAAGAGTTTTATAAAACAAGACACTGGAGTGTGATTTAGAAAAGCTCAGGAGTACTTAGGTCTGCCTCTGATGCCCTATGAAACCACAGGTCAGTCGCTTTGCTGCTCATCAAATCTCTGGTTTCCTTTCTGTTTCTTTAACCTTTCTAATGTTGTTCAGGTGTAGGCCAGGCTTTGATCTAACTGATCACTCGTTTTCTCTGTCACACAAGAAAACACAATGTCTCCATATGCCAAGACGCACATTATTCTAGTTTCTTAATGTTGAGCTCTACTGAGGTACACAGTAGTCTTCCAAAGAGAGCAGCAGAGTACTATCCACATGTACCGTTTGAAACTAGGCTAAAAAAGTATTTTAAATAAAAGTTTGAGCTCGCTTTTGGAATAGACTGTGTGGACATTCTCATATCAGATTTAAATATCTTTTCTTGTTCAAACATGGGAACAAAGTTTTGCCGGGAAGCCTGTTATAATAAAGCTTTAAAGTTACTTTTGAAAGGGAAGATGGGGAGCAAATCCATGTTAACAAACAGAAAGATAACCTGTGCAAGATCAGGACGGTTTCATGACAATTCTGAGTGACAAAGTGAAGCTGAAATGTCTGATTTATGCTACAGGCAAACGAGCACTGTAGGTTTTAGGTTGTGGAAACTACTAGTGAGATAGCTAAGAAAGCAAGATTTGTATGTCATTGCTTCCTTGGTTGGTTCATTGCACAGCTGAGTATTTTGAAAGACAGAGAATACTTTTTGGAACATTGAGTCTTGCAATAGATATTAATACTTGTTCAGAAGTGACTCAAGGAATGGAGCTTTTACAAATATATGGTTATAAAATAATTTCAGTTTATAAATTAGTATGCATCTTAAATCTATCTCTGTAACCACGGGAAAAATTTATACATCATATAATTTCTACTTCATATTAATATTGATTCAGTCATTGCTGCCATTCAGGTTTATAGTAGGGCTTAATACATCTTTACATTTGTAGTGTCCCAGTATGGGTAGATACTTTCCAGATTTTCTTCCTTTCATCGGACTGTCTCAGAAAGATGCCAGTGGTGTTGAAGACATTTTGCAAGTCCTTTTCCATCTTTTGTCTGTTCTATTTAGGTGTCTGTTAATATTTTTCTGCTTGGTTTTGGACCATAGTCTTAAATAAAGTGAACTATTTGCTGCCTTTACTGAACATCACTTAAAATTAAATTTAGGTGTGTAAAATTTATAGCTGTATTAAAGGAATAAAAAAGAGCCACAGATACAATATGCAGAAATAGTTGAAGAAGTATAAAAAAGTGCAAAGCTTTAGAAGTATTGGTTAATGTGAAACTGTGTGGGAAAATGATTTGCATTGTTATTAAGTGATGTATTTAATGTACAAATTCATTTTACTGATACACAGTCTTGCCAGATTTCTATGATCTTTCAGTATTCAACAGCAATTGAACAAATATAAGATGATCTTTCAACGTTATATACTTGTGGCATTTATATTATTTTTTTTGTGTTTTAAATATTAGCAGTCTTCATATTTAGTGTGGTTGCGTGTGTACTGTAGATTTTTATTACTTGATGATTTTTTAAAAATCTAAATAAATAATGCTGTTGATGTTTTTAGCATAGGGGCATCTAGGGTCAATGTACTAAAAGAGTTTGGGGCCCCCTGGGATCCAGGGATCTGTTGAGACAGGGCCTGGTGCCAAGGCCCATCCTAGACCCCGCCAGGAGCAGGGCAGCAGAGGGCCAGCGAGGCAGCCCCAGTCTCAGACATCAGCACCTCCCAAGGGTCAGGGACTGGGCAAGGCTGGGCAAGGATGTAGGCCCACAAGTGGACCTGTCTTAGTGAGCCTCATTGCCAGGAAGGGGTGTGGAGAGCGGGAGACTGACCCTGCTGTTGCATCGCTGGGGTGGGGGCTGATGGCCCTGAGGGGCTGACATAAGGTCCTGCCCGGGCTGAGGGCAGGATACACTGCTAGTTATATTCAAAAGCTGTGATTTTGCAGGTTACAGAAGTTATAAGATCTCTGGTCCAGCCCATTTGTCTTCAGCAGGCTTCAAGTAGCTGGTAGAGCAGTGCTCTTTTGAAGAAGCAGAGGCACTGGGGGATTACAAATAGGTAACATTGTTAGAAGTTTAAGAAAACTTAAATTCTGTCATCCAGAGACTTAAAAATCAGTTGGCTGCCTTTTTAAACTCTTCTAGCAGGAAGATGATGAGCCTAATTATATATGCCTGAGTGACAGAACAGTATAAATTAGTGTGATTTATTACCAATATCCAATTAGGTTTTAACTGAGGTTTGTTAGAGATGACAATTCTCATTGAGATTTTAATACAAAAATACTTCTCAACTAAAATGAGTCTTGAAATTCCTTCATATGTGATATAAACTAGTCATTAATATACTTGTGAACTTGGTCACAGATGATCTTTAGTGGTTTAGAGCTTAATGATCTGGAGGTGTTCCTTTTATTGTAACAGAATTACTTCATGTAATTTCTTGACTGAAGGGATATAATGTACTTAGGTTTATAAACCGTATAAGATTGCAACAGTCTTTGTCTCATACATTTATATTTTAGTTGTTGCACATGCAGGAAAAAAAAGGACACTACATTTAATAAGGAAGAAGAAAATCATCAAGAGGAAAAATACAGTATTATTTTCCCTATCAACTGATGACTAATACATACATTTACACTTTCAAATTACTTCCTTTCAAAGTATTTTAGGTTGGTGGGATACAGTCTTAACGTGACACCCCTGATTCTAAAAGTGTCTCTTCTAGAAATGAGTAAAAAATTTCATTAAGAGCTCAGTGATTGTATTTGTGAAGATTGTCTAGCTAATTTAAGTTACAAAGGTACAGGATGCTATTAAGTGGTAGCCTCATGCATTTTAATAGTTGCGTAATTCTAAATAATTTTGAGAGGATTGTTAAAGAAATTCTATGATACTGTTAAAGGTGCTTTTAACACAGTAGATTGTTCATAACCCTATCGTTGTCGGCTTCCAAATATAAATTGGAAAACAGGTATAGGTTAAATCACTGGAGAGGCTGGGTGATTAACCTAGTTAGCAGACTCATACAGTCATTGCTGCTCCACATAACAGCAGTCAGATGGGCATACATCAGCAGGGCGACTCTGTGTCCTGGTGGGACACATTGCCCTCATTCTTTGGGGCATCTGCAGCATCCGTATTAGTTTCACCGTCTTTAAAATATGTCCCAGATCCTTAAAGCTATCTTTTGCCTGGCTGCTTTTGATTCCTCAAAGAGGTTACACTTCATGTATACTGTTAAGCACAACCAGACTTGTTATCCAAACCTCCAGTTGTCCTCTGTGAGCCCTGTACCTCAACTTTCCTATTCGCTGGCTTCAGCTGAATCCTCCTCACTGTGCCAGTAATGAATGTAGAGTGGCTGGCAGCTGCAGCCTCTGCAGCGACCAGCCTACGCTGCTGCAGCTTCTTGGAAAAGGAACCTTGATTCTCTTCTAGTCATTGTTTGAGGGGGAAAAAAAAAGAACTTGTAATTTTGCTTCGTTGCTTTAATGCAAAAAATACAAACCTAGTATAAAATGGAGACCTCTAGAGAATTGTGTATTATTTTTCATTGCCTGCAGGCTGGCCAACCAAGTATAATTGGCTGAGAATGTATGTATTTTTTGGCTTCTCAGGCTGCTCAAAACTGATGCTGAATTGCATATGAGAGGTCACAGAAAGAGGACAGAGTACATTATGCTGGCTGTTCATCTTCTCTGGGCAGAGTTATGCAAACATATAACTTACCACTCTGTCATCTTTCTTCTGAGTGGATTTTTTTCAAAAGAGCGTTGATCTTTTCTAATCTGTAATCATGACTTGACTTGTAGTCTAGGTCACTTATTCTGTGACCAGCCTCACTATGGGAATGCAGTTGCCTATAAAGCAAAACTAACTTTTGGAAGCAATATGGTCTGAATTTATTGCCCTGGTTCTGTGGTTTTATAGTAATAATCACATAAAGTGAAACCAAGTAAAAAGAAAACAACCCCCAAAACTTAATCTAGCTCATCACTTATGAACAAGTCTTCTGTACGTCTCCCTACTCCCTAGAGGGACAACTCTGTATTGAGAGTGTATGTGTACTTCTTGTGATACGTATGTGTAGAGTTGTCACAGAAACACTCTTAATTGGACAGTTTCTGGTGAAGCAATAGAGCTCTTTTGAAGTATAGATTTAGGCTTAAGATAACTGTTAGTTGATGGTTATAGAATCTGAACTGGTAATCTTAATTTACCAGCTTCTTAAAGGCTTGATATGGTCACCAAAGTTAACCAGAAGATAGGACAACAATATCTTAAAGTGACATCTCTAGTAAATCATGTTTTTCTAGATTAGTATGGAAAACTGAAGTCACTAGGTCAGATGTGGTAACATGCTGATGTAAAAGCTGTCAAAAATATTTTGAGAATTTTTTTGTTTTCATTTTTTTTCAAAATTGGTAGTCCATTTATAAGCTACGTCTCGTTTTCAAACTCATTGAAATAATCTGTATTTTAGATGCTAAAGGGATATTTTAAGCAGCAAAAAAAAATAATTTATTGGGTAAATCAAGATGAACCTTAATCTGTAAAAACAGATACAGGGATAACATATCTGCTTTCTAATGGACTCGATAGTCTCCTAGCAAGACCTACCAGTGGAGTTAAAGCTAATTTGGCCATAAGGTAAGATTCAGTGAGTACAGTCAGTGATGTAATACATCATTGGTGAGGTAGTAAGAAAAATAGTCAAGGAAGTTGATAGATTCCTTTTTTTTTTAAGTTTAAGTGCTTCTTGATGAAAAGGAAGACTTCAGCCTTTCTCAAGTGTTTCTCAGTTTTCAAACATTGTGGTTAAAAGCCTATTGCTCCAAAATATTGGGAAAGTAGGAGAAAGATGTAATAATACAAAGATATGTCTAATGAAGTTGTAAACTGTGGCCATATAGGTAAAAAATTAAAAGTTGGAAAATGACATGATTCATTCTCAAGTACTGAAATAAGAATGTAAAGACTACAACTGAAAAGGGGCATCTATTTTGAAGTAGCAAATGAAGTTTGCAACTGGTGGTGAAATCTGTGATATGGTATGAACTACAGTGTTTTTCATTAGGAGCTCTAAATGTAGAGGGGATCCTGTGGTATGGTAGTGCTTGGTAACATTGCAGAAGATAAAAGGTTAGAGAAGCCAGTTAACTTTAAAACTTAGAATGCACGTGAACATTGCGTGTTCATGAAAAAATTAATTTTGATTTTTGTGTGTAATTAGTAGGGGGGGGTTAGCCTGCATGCGAATAAAAGAAATTTCATGAACCTTCAATATAATGAAAAAAACTAATACAATACAAATATTGTGTTGAAAAGAACTTCATATAAAATCATGCATAATACTAAAATGCAGCTAGTATCTTAGCAACTGTATGAGTGAAAATCAGGATAAGTGGGCAACTGTTCCTTTGATTGCTTATGTTGCTATATTGTGGGCAGGACAATGAATCTGAACTTCTTTCCAAAAGGTTGTGTTACATTTCTTCATCTGCTTAAAAATCTGAACTCTGAAGTTCTGCATAAAAAGTGGTGTGGGCTGTTCTCAAAGGCTATGCAAGGCTTCTGTAGAAAGTGCGATTTTACAAAAGTAAGGTCCATCAGTAATAATTCTTGGCACCAAATCAAACTTCAGTTGGTACGCTGTGAAGCGGAACGGTTATGAGAAAGGCCCACGGGGAGGGCAGTAAAAGTAGCAAGCAAACTGGAAGGAAGTCACACTGGTATACAAAGGCACAGCTTAAAGCATTACAAAACAAAAATAATGTAGAAACCTAATGAGTAAGAAGGTTCCTTTGTGGATCAGTGGTTCTTTCTCTTGTTGCTTTGTAACCAGTTTGGTTTCAGGGCCCTGAATTTGTTCATGTGTTATAATGGTACTCTGCATGCACATGTTTTCCCATTCTACTTCTTTTGTTTCGCTGGTATAAATTATGTATCAGTATTAGTAAAACAAAGCTTTCCTCTTTAGGGCATATTTTTAACACAATGTGGGGACAGGGAAGGGTAGAGTCTGCCTCATGCCCCTGCTCCTGCCATCCCATTGTACTTCTCGTATACTTACAGCAAAACCCATGGGCTTATGTGTAGATAGAAATAGCAGCTTCATGAAGTGTTCAGCCTCGGGTTTTTTTTTGTTTGTTTGTGGAATGAGAACGTGACCTATTCCACAGACAGAAAATTGCCTAAATTGGAAGGAAGGATTTCGGCAATAAAGTAAGTTTTGATACTTTGGGGTTTTTATTCATTTTATATTATTATCTTGGCATTTTTTGAGAAGTAAAAAAGTTTATGATTTGATACATTTTACTCATTTTAAAACTGAATGCAAAAGTAGCTAACAATCAAGAAATGAGTAGAGGAGTGTTTGACAGTATAGATTTGTATCTCAACCTTATTGTGTACTTCTTTGTCTCAGATAGTTGGTTTATTGCTTTCAACTCATATCAACAGCTGTGTGACACCTCCAAGTCCTTTTAAATTACACATATCTGAATGGTCCTTTTTGTTTGTTTTTAAAGAAAAAAAAAAATGCTTCTGGCACGTAATCTATAGATCTGCTCCATGCAGGTAAAAAATTATATATGCTTTGGTTTGAGTGAAAGTTCTTTGCATAAGAAAAACAGCATCTGCAAATGTCATGAAGTAGTAATTAACTAATATTAATCAAAAAGTCCCCAATGATGGAATAAAGAACCAGTGCTAGAATCTGATTGGGAATAAAGTCACAGGTGCTTTTTTTCTTCTATTTTTTTTTACTTATTTATAGAAGACAGACTTCTTGCATCCAACAAACACTTGCGTTGCACGTTCTTGAAGGGTGAAGCAGCAGAGGGCTGGCCGGTTACACCTGAGTGGGTTTGATGTCAGGGAGGGAGACAGTGTCAACTGGTGAGCAGAAAACAAGCCATGCAGTTGTGTGCAGGAAGAGGCTTGGTGGGCCGGCTGTTTGCGGAGCGCTGCCTTATGTCTGGGAGGAGGCTGCCTGAGTTACTGCTTTGGAGAGAGCCTCTTACCAGGTGGTTTCCACTGTCAACAGGGTGGTGATTCTGCAGCACTTTAATTTTTCTTGAAGAAGTTACATAGAAGTAGCACGAGGAATAAAAAAAAAATGGTAGAAAAATGGTTATAGCTGCTCTCATCTTGGTTGTAGAGTAAACTTGTGCTTCCCTGTTGGCTCCTAGAATACAGGACTGGCTAATGAAGTCTGAGTTATACATCAGGAGCGGCGTTGCCATGAAAGTAGGAAGATGTTGCGGGACATCTGTTGAGTTCCTTGCGAACTACTAGATGGTGAAGTGGTGAGATGGTGTCTTACTGTACCGTTGTCACACTTCTGCCTCAACAGTTAATACCTCAGGCTTTTTCCCCCAATACTTGGCTGTGTTAATGTTGTCTTTGATTCATCTCTCATTTGCTTTCTTCTGGCAATGCTGATGTTTTCATTAGCTTAGATTAATTTAACGGTACTCCATGCTAATCTAACCATGGTTACTCTAATTTCTTAATAAAAGTTTAGGCGTGATTTTTCAGGTATAAACTTGCACACTGTTTTAAAAGCTCTTGTTTTTATTCCGATCTTCCTTGCTGTAAAGCCGACAAGAATCTAGATCTGTGTTCTATCAACCTTATAATTGACCTGATTTGTGGAGAAAACTTATCTCCTTCTCCGGGGAATGCTAATGCCCATAACTAAATTTCAACTCCCCTTTTGCGTGATTTATTGGTGATGGCGATAATTTGCCATTCCTTATGTTAAGGTTGTGATTCGGAATCTTGATGAAATGTTGTTTCTGTTCAGAATCCCCACACAAAATGCCTTCTGTAGGGCTATCTCACTCTGTCATGTTGGTCTAAAATGTGTCTAATTCTCACACAAGGCTATGTGCTGGTGGCAGCAAATTCAGAAATATATCACTTTCTTCTACATGCAGAAGAATTTCAGTAGGAAAAGAAAAGCAGTATCAGGATGGGCCTGTCTGTTTCTTTTCCTGCTCTGGTGGAACTGCTGTTGGCTCTCTGTCTCATAAAAACGGTACGGATACCTGCACACTCTTCAATTTGTATTGTTTTCAAAACCTGTCAGTCTCTTAATTTTCAGTTTTCTTCAAAAAGGACATATTATCATAGAATCATAGAATTGTCAGAATTGGAGGGACCTTGAAGATCATCTGGTTCCAAACCCCCTGTCATGGGCAGGGACACCTCCCACTAGATCAGGTTGCCCAGAGCCCCATCCAACCTGGCCTTAAAAACTTCCAGGGATGGGGCTTCCACCACCTCTCTGGGCAACCTGTTCCAGTGTCTCACCATCCTCATGGTGAAGACCTTCTTCCTAATGTCCAATCTAAATCTGCCCTCCTCTAGTTTGGATCTATTCCCTCTTGTCCTATCGCTACCCAATATCCTAAAAAGTCCCTCACCAGGTTTCTTGTAGGCCCCCTTCAGATACTGGAAGGCCACAATAAGGTCTTCTTGCAGCCTTCTCTTCTCCAGACTGAACAACCCCAACTGTCTCAGCCTATCTTCATAGGAGGGGTGCTCCAGCCCACTAATCATCCTCGTGGCCATTCCGGCATCCATTCCTGGACACATTCCAGCACATCCATATCTTTCTTATAATAGGGGCTCCAGAAATTTTCTTCTCATAGTCTGGACATAATATAATTGTTTTGTGCCTTATTTTAGTCAGGCAATGACAGCTATCTGCTACCAGTGATCTGTAGAAATACATACTTTTTTTCTAGTATCACCTCTTTTAATATTTCAAGTTAGTATTAATGATTAATATCAGACGAGAAAGCTGAAGCCTTGTAGTCATGTGTTTATGCTACCATTGAATTTCTGAAACGAATGAAGTATTTGGGGTTTTGGTTACTGAGGCATAGTTTTAAGTGCTTTTCTAGAAAAACATTTGCCCAATATTCAGTATCTAGTTCTCTGGAAATAGTTCAAAGAGCACTCAAATGTCCTTGTGGAGCTTATGCAGATTCTACAGTTTTGCGTTGTATTATCTTTTAATATCCGCCATGTCCTCTGATGTGGTTTATTATATTCAGTATCATCATAAAGTTATACAACTTCATTAATTAGCTTTATTACAGTAAGACCTTTACCTGAAGTAAACTGCTTTGGATGATGATATACTGAATGTAGAGGGCAAATGGAAAGGAGAGAAATTTTATGTGTTAAGCTTTTGTTTATATTTAAAATTAGTATAGGTTATTTTTTGAACTTACTCGTGCAATACTCTAGTATTAACAAATCAGATAGTGTAAGACGGTTGATTAATTTGATATGTATACCAAATACTCTAAACTTAAATTCTGGACATTTTGTTGCATTTTATTTTATTTTATTTTATCTGTTTGTTGTAAAATTTATATTCAGGTGAATGTACCTCTAGGTCAACTTTTTGTAGTAGTTTAGTTAAAGGAGGGGTTTTTTTTTACTGTGATAGCAATACAATACTTTAAGTGATGAAATTAGGCTGGTATTTCTAATAAAAAGTAACGTACTGTTAGCTTTCCTCTAGTTCATAATGGAAATATTGGGGGATTCTGATTTTTACATTATTTTACATTAAGATTATTCTGTAATTTGTATTTTGACAGTATAGTAGTAAGTTAGTGTACACCTGATATCTTGTTATGGAAGCTGAACTTCCTAAAAAGAAGAGAAATACTAACTTGAATTGTAGGTTTGTTAACAATGCTACCTAACACGCAAAGGTCCGGTGAAAGTAACCTAAAGAAATGTTGAAGAGACCTCTTGAATTTGGCAGCCTTTTTTCTTGTGCTTCCTCTTCTTTTAAGTAATGGACTAATAATTCCAAGAGTTCTCCATTTAGGGCACTGAGATTATTTTTCTTAAGGTTTTTGGTTTTTTTTTGAAGCCATGTAAAAGTAGGCAGTTGGAGATGTTTCTATCGAATTGCATTAGAGTCTAGTGTTCTGATAATGACGTTTCCTCTCAGAACATAGCACGTTTGCTATCTTCTTGAAACTTACCACTTCAAAGATGGCCAGTGCTAGGCAGCATTCTGCAGATGTGTTATCAGGAGGTCAGAAAATGAAATAAAAATGCCGTTATGAGTATATGCCTACGTGTTTTTTGGTTTTACTTTTTTTTATTTAGCTTCTTATTGGTACATGAGGCAATTCCGAAAAGACTTGATTTCCCTTTGCGATTATTTTACGCTTAGAAATCTCAGCAATGTGAGGTGTTTCCTTAAATGAATTCAACCTATGCTTTTACCTCCAATCATACATTGATACATTAAAATGTAAAGAATCAAATAGCATCCTGCTGGCTGCAGTGAATGGGTAGGATGAACACTATGTTCAGTTCTTACTAAAGCAGAGAGCTTTTTGCTGAGGAAGACCATCCCTACAAAACTTCCCACTTGGAGGCGTGGGGCAGTTGAAAGAAAACAGGAGGGTAGCATGTCTTAGACTTGGTGGCTAAATGGAGTTTTATTTTTCCCCGCTCTTATATTAATGTGGTGCAGATGAGGTGCATTTTCACAACTGCAGAGCGTCAGTTCTGCATGACCAGGGGAATGCAAATCATCTATTTCAGTGACAAACTTCTTCATTCTTTCCATGTTGTGTATTACATTAAAGCAATGAGATGTGTAGTTTGTCTAAACTCATCTTGTTCTAATAATGTACTATCCACAAAGCTTTTCACAGGAAGAAATTGGACCATTTTGTCTCCAACTGTCTGCCTTTCTTATTTTAACGAGATAATTTAAAAACAAATAGCAAACAAAAAAACCACTGGCCTTAAAGGTATGGTAATTTGTTCCTCAGATCCTGCAAAGTAGCTTTTCTAGCATATCAAGTTTTTAGATATCAGTGAACTGAGGACACTCAATAGTGTTCAAAATCAAAACTGGTAGCTTTTTCACCTAAGGCTTTTACTAGTCTGGAATCCTTTTGTTCTCTGTTCTGTTTCTTCTTTAACTATGGAAGGGAGTTCTCAAAGCCCGTGTGTGTTTGTATATGTTACCTGTATACACAGCAATATCTTAAATTCTGGCCCTGATCATAATTACTGTGGATACATCTACTGAGCTGTGAATATATTTAAATACAGCCTGGTTTTGTCTGTCTTTTTGTCTTGGATCAGGAAATGTACCCTGTGTTCTTCCTCAAATGTGGTAGTATTTGAGTCATCTGCTCATTCCCACTAGCACAAGAGACTTGTTTCCATAGGAGAGGCTTTGGCTGCAGAGAAGAAAGATGGTCAGCAGACTGTGCTGTCTGCTGCATAGCTGTCAACATCAAATTAAAACCTCAGTTTCATAAAAGCAAATCAGATGGGCCATTGTTAGTCTAGCACTTTTGGTCTGAACTTAAAAAGACCTCAAAACTTTTTATTATCAGAAATTTATGTGTCCTAAACCACAACAATTTATTTACGTTAATTAAACCAACTGGATACAGACATAATATAGAATCACAGAATCATTTTGGTTGAAAAAGACCGTTAAGATCGTTGAGTCCAACCGTTAACACAGTCAAGGCTACCACTAAACTACGTCCCTAAGCACCATGTCTACACATCTTTTAAATACCTCCAAGGACTATGGCTCCACCACTTTCCTGCGCAGCCTGTTCCAGTGCTTTACAGCCCTTTCAGTGAAAACATTTTTCCTGATACGAAATGTATATTTCTCCTGCTGCAACTGGAGGCCATTTCATCTTACCCACCTCGCTACAACCTCCTTTCAGATAATTGTAGAGAGCAGTAAGACTTTCCCCCAGTCTCCTTTTCTCCAGGCTAAACAACCCCAGTTCCTTCAGGTGCCCCCTGCAAGACTTGTGCTCTAGACCCTACACCAGCTTCATTGCCCTTCTTTGGATGTGCTCCAGCACCTCAGTGTCCTCTTCTAGTGAGAGGCCCAAAACTGAACAGAGTATTCAAGGTGCAGCCTCATCAGTTTACCCTATTAAAGACAGTGTGAGTGGCAGTGTGCATTGTAAGACTGCCTGATAGTTCTGAGTCCCTGAGGAATGCTGAGATCTTTTTAAGCACCGCAAGGCAGCTCAATTTTATTTCTCTAACACTGAAGTAGTTCTGATTATCATTTTATTTAGCATGGAATACAAAGTGCTCTATTTCCCTTCTTCCTGCACGTTTGAACTATAGCTTCATTTTCATTGTAGTTTAGAAGCGCTGTCTATCAGTCAACTATGAAACAGTTACTCCCCTGCTGCCAGCATGTACATGTCCACCATATCCAGTTTGGTGACTTAGCAGAGAAGGTTATGACCGGATTCTGTCTGTGGATGTAAAAATGGGATTAACTGTGACTGGAAAATATAGTGTGGATCTAGGTTCAGAGCTACCAAACAGATAATGAGTTATTGTGAGTATGTCTCTTCAAACTTTTCTTGAAGCAACTGGGGTTTTACACCAGAGAAGAATTCCAGCTTCCTCACAACATCAAAATGATACAAATTACAACATGGTTCTCCTGTTACCTTCTGAAATTAATACATTTTTACATAATATTTGCATAGATTCTAAAGTCCTATAGAGCGTGAACATTAAATATTTAATCATATGCAAGTTATGCTGTGTTGTCTGGAAGCAAAAAATTACATCGGAGATGCTCCGCAATATGCAAGTTTGTAATAAACAATGCTGAGCACTTTCTGACAGGTTCCCTCACTTCCTACTAAGTTCTTTTTCTTGAACACATTTCAACTTTATCACAAGTTATCATTCATGTTGTTGCTCTGTTTAGCATTTCTTCCTGTCCCTAACACTTTTTTGTAGGTGCAACGACCCTTGAAATCTAATTTTCTATGTACAAATTTTAAAGGATGATGTACACTGACATGTAAGAAAGCAGATCATGAGTGCCTAAGTGATTCGGGATACCTGTTGTCATCCTACCAAGTCCTGTAAAAGCGATGCAAATGATAACATTAATACATTGATGATAAATAATACAATGATAAATAATACATTTCATGTCCCTTTGGTTAGAACATGTTGTCTTCTTTACAAATTCAGTGGTGGTGATGGTGGCAGTCAGAAAAGGTCGTATAGTACAATGTCTCCCCCTCTTCACTGTTCAGACTTGATTTGATTTAATCAATAACTTTTTCATGCTTCATTATAGTACTTAGCTCCTCATGAATGAGTAACAGATTTGGAATGTGACAGACTCGCTTGATCTTTGTAATGCCATTTAGAGAAGCTCTGACCCAACGGGCCATTCTAGTCTAGTCACACTAATTCCAAACTAGTGTGTTGGTCCTTTCAAAAGGTTTAAGGCTGTAGACTAACACTGAAGTTGAGGAACGAGCAATGAAGCTTCATGGCTGCTGTAAAATAAACCCAGTGCAAACTGCACTGCAGATAAAGTAATTAATGCAGCAGTGTCGTATACTGGCTTTGCACGCTTCTCCCCTTACCCTTCCTTGACTATAAATTAAACTGACAGACCTAGAAGCAGAGATCCAAGTCACCTGTATGCTTCCTGGCTCACAGGTGGGAATTCAGTTTGATCCAATGTTCTGCCTCGTAAATGGAACTTGAGGGATGATCATACACATGAGAGCAATATGCGCAGCTCCCCTGCTTTGTCATGCTTTGTCATGATTGTCATGCTGTCACTGTGGATTTTTTTAAGAAATAGCTGTCTACCCTCTGCAGTTGCAAACTACAGTTGTGCAGAAAATCTTATCTACATCTTACTCTTCAAGGAGTCTGTTTAATTAAGAATTGGAAACTGCATTGATCCCTTCTATCCCTGTCAATATTGGGCAGATCTATAATTTTATTAGATGTAACTCTCCCATTCCTTTTTTTTCCCCTCCTCTTTAATTGAATTGTTCCGTATCTTATGTTAGAAGGAGATACTGTTTGTAGCATGAAACAGGATTTCATAAAGCAGCGGTAAATAAATCTGAACTTTTGTGTGTACTGTAGATATTTGCTAAACAGTGGGAGACACTTAAGATTTTTCCTAACTATGAAAAATTTGAGGTTTTGGGGTTTGTTTTGGGTTGCTTTCTTTTGTAAGAATGGCTGCACCCTCTCACCTCATGCCTTTCTTTTGTTATTCTAATTCATACTTGTCAATATTTGCTCAATCAATTAACATCAACCATAACTGCTTTAGGGTCTCAGCTTTTACCCTTCTTTCTCATCTTTTCCAATGGGTGAAGGACACATGCTGGGTTAAGAGCTCTGAGTAGCTCTTTTTTATTCTCCAAGATGGTTTCTTTCCATCTGATCCATTATAATATTTATCCCCTAATCATGGTGGTTGGGAAACTGGGTATAAGCTGGGGATTGGGAAGAGTGTCGTTCTGTCCTTCTGCTCTCCTTTTAAGAATTCTCATTAAGAACCTACTTTTCATTCAAAATTAAGTTTCTTAATTCGGAAAGGTTCAACTCTTAATTTGAAATTAACTTGCTTAATTTGCATAGTGCTTCTTTAATGGTATGTTTTTGAAATAGCATCAAAGCATTATTTTTCATGTATAAATAGTTGCTGTATGATTATGGTAGATGTTTCTTCTGTGAGCTTCAGGTAAATAATACACATGTGAGTTCGGGAATTTCTTCATTTAAAACACAGAGAATTGCTTCAAAAGCTACTTAAATCTTTCTTTTCTGCTCCTACTTATTATGTGATTTTAAAAACTTTGCCTTAGGCCCCTCTCATACCACTCGGAACAGGAAGGCACTAAAGCAGAGGCAAGCCATGTCAAATGCCACACAAAATCGAAGTGTATTGGTAGATAATGATAGTCCTGTCAGTTCATTTTTGTGGTATGAGGAGTTTATGTGACAGTGTTCATCACTGACGAATGCCGAAATATAGGAAATTTGAGTTTGAACAGGGGACGAGAAAGAGGGAGGCTCAGACTATATCTGGCCTTGTTTAGTAATATTACGTGTAAACCTAACTGAGTGTCTTGGAAAGTGTTTCAAAATATCACTTTTTAAAAACGTGTCTATGTGAGTTGAATGCTTATTGTAGTTTTTGGTCTTTAATTGACATTTCTTGGTGCATCAGTTTTGCAGATAAATCAACCTTAGTCAGGAAAATGCATTTACTACATAATATTTACTACATAATACTTATCACATTGTAAGAACGTATTGAGGTTATTGTCAGTTTTGCAAGGTCTCTTCCAAGCAAAACAATTCTATGATTCTGTGTAATTCCTGTCTTCTAAGTGTGTTAAATACAAAAGTTTTAATGTAGAATAAACTACAAATTAGGCAAATAGACTACAATTATTTTTAAAGCCATCTTAAACAGAAAGAGATTGTCTAAGTCAAGTAGCCTCAGTTCCTGTAAGCAACTTGTACGGGGAAGCAGTTGGAATAGTTGCATCATTCTCATTTTCTCTGTGCGCCCAGCTAAATTAAAAAGATGAAAAAAAAAGTAGGAGCCCATTACTGAGAAACTGGTCAGGAAGATTTCAGTCTTTAGGATATCGCTGATGTTAGTCTGATCCATCGTCGCAGCTGCAATGCTGCAATGTGTCTGTAGCATTTTTCTATGCCTGTGCCTATTTTGGTCATCAGCAACAGACCTGGAAGTGGTTTATGTATTCATCCTTTACTGTGATGAGCCTTTCAGCACTGTAAATTGTTTCTTTTTATGGGAGAATAGAATGGCAACTTTGTCAGTTGTTGGCTCCACTGTGATTTGAGTACTTCATGTGTATTGGTGTAATTCCCCCACTGATAAATTAAATGGAGTTCCTACAGTAATTCTTTCATACTAGTAGGTCATAACATTTGAAGATGAGTTTTGTTTACTTCAGTGTAAAATTATGTCTTTATTTCCTTATCCTGTGGCTGTTTCACTACTAAAAATTCCAGTAGAAAATCAAAGCATTTTTTGCTTTTCTGTAGAACTCGATAATTGAATTTTGAAGACTAAAGACTCAGGTTCTACATTCTGTTATTACCTGTAGTTTAATGCCTATCAATTATTTCTTTTCATAAAATTAAGGGCTGATTATGGTAAAAAGGACTAATTTTGAATTTTATCTCAAAAATCATGGAATGGTTAAGAACAGAAGGGACCTCAGATGACCCTCAAGTGCAATCACACTGTTCAAAGCAGAGTCAGCTAGAGCAGGTTACTCAGCACCGTGTCCAGTTGGGGTTTGATAATCTCCAGGAACAGAGATTCCTCAACACTTCTGAGGAAATTGTTCTAGTGTTTGATCACTATTACAGTAAAAAGGCTTTTTTTTTTTTCCCCTTATGTTTAAACAGAATTTTTTATATTCCACTTCATGCCCATTGCCTCTTGTCCATTCCCTGTGTGTGCATCACTGAGAAAAGTCTGGTTCCATCTTCTTTTCTCACTCCCATTCAGTATTTTTATACATATCCATAAGATCCCCCCTGAGCCTTCTCTTCTCAAGACCAAACAGTCAGTTTGAACTCTGAAGAACTGAGATGGCACTGTTCATGTGTGTACATTAGAACTTGCTGGAAAGTAACAATTTCAGTGAAGACATGGTATTTTCATCTATTTGGTAATTTTCTATTTGGCATTGTGCCTGTACCTTGTGGCTGCTGTTTGCACAGCTGTTAGGAATTGCTCACAAAGAGACCTGCAGTAGGGAATCTAGCTCGGAATGTTAGATACAAAAGACTTCATCTTTTTTTAAAATCTACAGATTTTCAATCCAAAAAGATAAAAAGAAAATCTCTTTAAACGACTTTAAAACCCATCCTCAGTAATGTTAGTTCGTTGCGTTCTATGAAGTTTTCCAAAAACACATTAATGCTTGCTGTGGAATTTAGGGATACTACTCACATCTGCTCGATGCTTTGCAGTGAACAAGGAGATGGTTACTACACCAAAGATGTATTATTAAAAGAGGACAGTGTGTTGGGTAGCAGGAGGACAATATCGATAACAAAAGTAATCCAAGTATGCCCAACTCAGCCATTGCACAACTGTTTATTCTTGTTGCAACAAAACAGAATTTTATTAGTAGATTTGAAGGGAAGTAGTGAAATCACAGAAATTTGTGGGAAATTCCTTTAAAAAAATGAGAAGCAGTTTCAAATGAAACTCAAAGATGTAGGTTATATAACACCACAAGTAAGCAGATTTTTGTATCATGGTATTTTTAATGGTCAGCTCCCATTGAAACCCCCATAGAATTCCAGTTAGGAATTTAGGTAGCTATCTTACTAGTAGTGTAGTTTGAGAGAGAGAGAAATCAAGAAACGTCGTTCCTTTTGGAAGATAAATGCTTCATGAATCCAGCAACTCCTTTTCACACTTAGGTGCGTAAGGGGAGTGATAGTGGGATTTTTGGGGTTTTTCCTCCTAGTTCAGGCAGTATATGTTATGTTTGTGTAGCCCAACATGGATTGTTTTTTGTTGCATTCAGTCTTCATTATGTTATATTATAAGCCTACTACCTTATTTACCAAAGGGTAATTTCACAGTGTGTTTAAGACACTTTCACCAATAAAGATCTCTAAAGTGAGACTGTGTGGGAAGGCTCAACTGAAAACTGTCTGAATACACTTGCTCTGCATATAGGAGATGCCTAGACAGTTTCAGGAAGAAGTGTTTCTCCTGATTTTGGCACACTTAACCTTTTTTTCCCTTTTTTTTTTTTTTTTTTTTCCATTTGATAGCTGGATCATTTCCAGCCAAGTGGTGGAGTCTTCCTTCTGATCTGTGTTTCTTTATGTCTTTCTCATGGACACTCCGAACAGAAAGGAGAATCTGAACGTAACAAATTCTTTTCCAACATGGAGCTCAGAAGCAAACCTGGAACTAAGTTCCTAGTTCTGCATGCTGATCAAAATGGGTGGGTTTATCTGATATGTCCTTAAATTAACAGCTCAAAGTGAAGGAAAAATACAATGCAAGGACAATCCATAAGTTGATTCTGGTTTTTTTTTACTTACTGTTCATTTTTACAAAAAAAGACAAGAATTTGTATTCACTAACTAGCTTCTAATGCTATTAGGGTTGTGAGAGAGAAATGATTAAGCAGAGCAACAAAGAGAATTAAACATTAAAGGCTGCTGGGTGTTCTGTTTCTGTAAACACTTCTGTATTCTGAATTAAATAGCATGCAGCTTTTCAAAGCAAAACTGTTTTAACTTCTGGGCCAGGTAGTGACAAAACTTACAGAGATTTAGAAGTTATATTTGATACAAAGTTCGGTTGAATTGTATGTGTAAAGACCTGATTTGGGGCCTGGTCCAAGACCTCTTTTGAGCAACCTGTCACATTTCTGAGATGTCCTGGCAAGAACAGCCAGATTGAATGGACTCAGATTCTCCAGTCTATTGGAGAACATAGTAATTAACATTTCTGCAATTTGGCCATGGATTTGAATTAAGCCCACACTATCTTTCTGCTATTTTTAGTGACACACTTATCTTTGTCCTGTTCTTCCAAGTTCTAAAAAGCTTTTAACCACAGAGTGGGCTCAGTGGAATGTTCCTGTGCCTTAGCAACTTTGGCACTAATGTAGGGAAAAGCATCAGAAGAGGGACAGATGGAGTTGCAAACTCTCATACTTCAGCTCTGGACAGCCCTGCTACCTTGGGGAGCCCCGTATTTCCTGCTCTAACTTAGATGTACCAAAAGCCGTTCTGAGCACTGGAGTAGCACAGACTCAGGAGCATGCAGTGACCTTGGCTCTCATCTCCCTCAGGCCTCTCAGAAACAGTAATAATATCGTACAGAGAGATTGCTTGGATTTCCAGAACCAGTGCAGGCATCTTAGTGAGATCTAGTGGTGTTCACAGTGCACAGCTGAGGCTGGGAAGTAGAGGCTCTCAGCTTGTTTTTATTCTTCATCCTCATCACTTGATACCTTAATCTATTCCATTGCTGTCAAATACAAACATGGATTTATTCATCAAACGTCTTAGTTCTGCTGATATATCTGTAAGCGATGTTCATGTGAATAAAGGAAGAAAGGACAAACACAAATTAATATTCTGGAAACTTCCTCATCAATGTTCCATTGTCCAGAGGAAAGAAAGTCCAGACATGTTCTATGGGGCAGATATGGAATGGTGTTTTAAAACAGACAATGAACATATTTGTTTGTTTTGCTTAAAATTAAAAAAAAAAAATCTCAAAAAAGGGAAAAATCTCAAATTAACTTCAAGTTTAATTAGACTGTAATTAATTAGAGTATATGAATTATCACTCATCTGCATTTTTTACAGTTTTTCAGATTTCTTTGTCTTTTTATGTTGAATCAGAATAGATTGCCTCCAGTTTTACTTGTCCAAAAATGTGAGTAATAAAAATTGAATAGGCATAGCGTGCTGAAATTATCAGGGTAGATGTTTGTACCCACTGAAGAAGAAACGGCATCATATTAGAAAGGCAACAGCCATGAATAATCAAATAAAACTCTCCATGTATATTGGGACTTAGAGCAAGAGAGAGAAAAAAGAATCATTAGGAAAAGAACAGCTGGCAGAAACATGTTTATTCTTTATGTCTCTCATGAGATACACAACTTTCTTCTCTTATTGGAAAATTTAAATTGATACTGTCATTTGTAATAAAAACAGTTCATGTAGCTTTACTTCATTTGATGTATATACAGGAAGATTGTAAATCCTTTACAGTTCTTCAGAATAGAAATATATATTAATAAAGATGAATACTTACTAAAAGCCACATAGTGACAATTATATACCTAATCTTGTAGATTTTTAAAATTTTTTTTTTAAATGAAAATTTAGAATAAACATACTCCTGTCTCTATCTAAATTAAGATGGTGTAGGAGGTAAAATGATTTTCTCACAGCTTAGTGATTTAACCCTAGTCATAGTTTCCTTTATCTATTCCACTTTAAACAAAACTGCAAAATATGCTGAGATTGTGATTTTATTTTATTTCTAAGGATCTATGAACTTATTTTTATAGATGATCGTGAATAGACTTCCTATATTGATCATTGAACTGGAGTGAAGGATCACTAGTAAAAGATATTCCATGCAGCATATGAAGGCTGTAATATTTTTTTACCATTAAAAAATTAAGAGGATAGATCCTCTCTCATCCTGTCCCTCATTATCTTTTAGTAGATACATAAAATATAATTAAAGATGCTATTAAAATGAGAAGCTTACTCTCTGTAACTTCTGTTATGTCCCCCCAAGGTGGAAGAGCATGCCTGTATGATTAAAGTGTCTGGCAAGAATTTATGATCTGGAGGGTGCAACTCACTGGACTGGTGATCAAAACCAGTTGGTTTGGCATAAAATAGTTTCCTGAGAGTCCTGTTTGACTAAAGAGAAGCCAAACCGTTGCTGTACATTGTGTGTTTGGTTTGTTGTATATATTGGAGGATGACACAGTAAAATACTTCAGGAATTATTAATTTATCGTTCAGTATTTACAATCACATGGCTCTGAATTACTTATGATACTGGTGCATGAATGGGCATGGACTAGCACTTGTTTTTTTGTTGTTTTTTTTTACAAAAAGTCCCAAACACATCTGAAATGCCTATTTTTAAGTTGTTATGCTTCCTCAGCATAAAATATGTTCTTCACTAGGAGACGATTTTGTTATAAAGATTATTATTTTAGAAAAAAAAGGCTTGCAAAGGCTAAGATACATTATTGAGGATCCACAAGTGGACTTGCTTCCTCCCCTCCCCATCTACTTTGCCTGTTATATTCTTCCCGTGTAGCGCCAGTCACTGTCACGAAAATACAGCTAGCTTCAAATTCCCAGAGAAGCAGAGAAATAAAGTCCCAAGAGCATAGTAAGCTTAGGGTCCTTTAGAACATAAGTGACTTAAGTCCCAGGCAGTGTTTCACTAAAGCACTAGAATATACATGAAGCAAATACAAAGCTCAGAAACATTAAGTGGTTTCAGCATTGCTAAGGGGAATAATAAACTGTCAAGTATGTCAGGGAATTTATTTTAAAATTTTAAAAACAAAAAGAGTATATTTTTTTAAGAAGTTGACTACTTTTGAATATGTATTTATGTTTACTTTCTGTCACATGAAAAGTCTCTCCACTGTTAAGTCCAGTATTTTCCCTGTAAATGGAAGGTACTTAGAAAAAGATGGTAGATTTGGAGTAGATATTACTTACTTACTTACATTCAGGAAAGAAACAGGATGATCCGAAACACTTGAGATTGTTACTCCTATCTGTATTATTTTAAAAGTTATATTGAAATGTTATCAGTCTTTGGAAATTGCCATCCCTGTGAGAGGAGTAGAACCGATCTGTTGTGATCGCGCTTGAAATGTAGTCAGGTTTACCATCTCCCCTTGGCTCCACCTCTCATCTCATTTATGTATCTGCAAAGGGGGGCATACATACCTCCAGGGATGCAAAATCTCATAAAAACACACTAAATTGCGTAAGTCAATTTCAAATAGAAGCAAAACAAGGTTTTAATCCCTTCTTCGGCTTTTGTTTTTGCAAGGGTTAATCTTTTGTTCTTTACTTTGGCGTATGTTTGTATTTCTTCTCAGTTTTTATGTACTAAATGCCAGCATTCAATCATTTTTAAGATATCCTGGGGAGACAAGTGAAGCAAGAATTCCTGCCTGAGAGGTAATTTGTAATAAAATGCTACTCAAAGATGAGGTTAAATGCCCTACCTATCTTTGAGGGGACCTGGGCAATAGCCACTTTACAAAGGAGATAGTGATAGTTTTCTACAGTACTGCTGTAAAGGCAAATATATGAAACCATTCAAGACAACTGCTTGTACCTTGGTAGATTTTTCCAAGGTTGTAAATGCCATTGCTTTCTGATGGCATTTCTATTTGAAAGTGAGGATGATGCTTTGATCTCACCGAAGATTCATCTAATGAACTTTTGGCTCTTGCTGAGGATTCTAGCGTTTCATTGCATATACTCCAATGCAGACTATTTAATGGGAGTTGGTTTATTTTGCCGGTGGGAAGAAAGATAGGGATGTCCTTCTGTCCTGCTCTCCTTTGGAACTATTAACCCAAAAACTTCTGAAGGCATTTTACACTCCCACTTTCAAAACAAAACATTTAGGTGAGAAGTGCAAGTATGGAAACATGTAAGCACGGGTGTTTATTTCTCCCAAAGTTATGAAAATGGCAGGGGGTGAAAGATCATTGTAATTAGAGACATTGAGTATTGTTTGTCAGAGACATTATTCAACAAGTTATTTGTTACTGGGTAATTTGAAACTCACATTTGACTATTTCTATAGCTCGTTGGAGAGAGTGCTGAAATTAATTAGTGAATAAGAATTATGTAAATTGAATACTTTGGCTGATTATTCATTTATTTTCTTTTTTTTCCCTGCTATTTAATTTGTTTCATTAAAAAAAAAAAGAACAACAAAAAAACTTACTTCCTTGTATATCAGGAGCTACCAGGACTCATTTGAAGTACGTAAAACCAAAAATGCTTTATATCTGCAAAGCATGTTGTGAGTGAAGACTAATAAAGACTGTTTTTTCCATTGGCAATCGTTTAGTTATTCTAATTTTTGAAGCAGAAGATATGGATGAGTTCAATGATCTTTCCAAAGACGCATAACATAAATGAAGTAAGACCCAGATCCATGCAATAATTGTTGCTTTAAAACACAATCTTCTTAATGAAAGATAGAGAATTTTCAAATGTAACCTTTACTTTGAAATTCTGTCACTTTCTGATTAAGGTAAGCACCATGTTAGTGCTTCTTATTTTAATGCTGTACAAAGTAAACAAATACTAGATTATTCACAACTACTTTCATATAATATGAATGAGAAGTAAATAGGCTAAAATGAGATACATATCAATCACTGAATCACTTAGAATTATTGTTCCTTTACCAAGACTTCTGTACTACAGTCCCTTCTTCATCTGTGCCCTTCTTCAGGTTGCCTTGTAACTACGACCCCACCAGTCTGCTCCTGTGCAGAGTGTTTGTCATGTGTTGGATGATTTATTTATTTTTTCTCCTCAGGAGAGTAGCTTTTGGCACTTGATGGAAATTCTTTCTGGTTGATTGGACAGATTGACATCCTAATTTCCCAGGCAGCTCTTCACTCAACTGACCTTTTGGTTATGTGTAGTTAGACCATGCCAGGAGCCGCAGGTGAGAGAGCGTGGGTAGTTTCACTGCTCCAAAAGCACTCAGGTGGATCCTTTGGGAAAGGTACTGGGTGCTCAACTTCCTTCTCTAGCAGGTGCTAGGAACTTCTTTTTACTTCTCAAAACAGTTCTGGTCATAACTTGGCAGTTACCTTCTTGGCAGAATACCTTCTTCAACAGCTCAGATCTGTTGGGGGAATTGGCAGTTCTTAAAACTAGGCTTTAATTGCTGGCCATGAGTCTGTTAAGTGAAGCCAATGTGCTGGTTGGAGATTTCAATGGACTGTGTGAAACATCTGGAATGGGTAACTGTGCTGTTCTGGCACAAGCCAGCTGTGGGTTACCCATTTGCTATGATTTAGATATGTCTCTTTCCAACCTTTTGTCAGCAGCTGTTCCTGGGATGCAGTTGGCCACTGCCTAGTGGTACCCAGGGCAGGATTTGCTGGCTTTCCGTGACAAACGGTTAAGCAGGAACTATTGGCAGTGAGTAGAACCTTTCCTTCAGATCTACCACCATGAAGTGGAAGGGCATAATTCTTGTTCTGTAGGTGGAGAGGTTCCTTCTAAAGACAAGTTTCTCTTCCTCCCAGACTAGGTGGAATTTGTAGCTGTGCCAGAACTGCTTTGCTTTCTCTTAATCAAAGACATGCCAAGACAGGATGCTCAAGGGTAGGATTTCATTGTAGCTAAACCTTTGGTTTTGTTATCAGACTGAGATGAATTTCTATTTAAAGTTGTGCTTCCAGTGGTATTAAATAACATGTAATGCTTAGGCTGCTCTGAAAACCATGTAATATTTTCTTCCAAAGAAACATTATTTGCTAGATGATCATAACTAATAAATACATAGCTAAGTTATTGGGAGACATAACTAAGAATTGCACATGATTAGGGATTTTATAGCACTGTATTTTTGTTGGAAATTGGTGCTTCATTAGACACATTCCTTCAGGATGTGATTGTTCTGTGCCTTTATGCTACTTGAGTTCAGGAAAATACACCTGCAATTGTGTTATTGGAAAGTAACTTAGAAATACTATTGCTACTTAACACACTAATGTTTTCACTGCATTTGTATTATTTTGGTACGTCCCATATTCAGTTTCAGCATGAGACATTCATTGCTTGTATTTCTTCAAATGCAAATGAAAAAACACACTTTTAAAAGAATTGACATTCTCTGTGCTGCTTTACTGGATTATACTACATGGATTGATCTACCATATTATATTTTGATGAAAAGAAACACGAGTTTATTTCAGTAGTCTGCCTACATCCATTTTACTTTCAAATTAGATAAGAAAATTAACTATTGGTTTGAACGTGTGTCGTTAACAGCGTTGGCACAACAGTCAACACATTACCACAACTTCGGTCACAATCCAGTTTACTTTTTATACAGATTGGTGCTAATTTTAAGTCTGTCGGGTTTTTTTTTAAATTCTTTATGCTTTTATATATCTTTCCTTGCTTCCTTCTTTTTAGTATTATAATGTATTTTTTTTTAGCAGTCTCCCACCTACTTGCTTTATAGAAGTAAGAAGGACGCACCTGAGTGTACCACCTTCCATAGCTGCCATAGAAGTTCGGTTTACTTGTATGTATGCAAGATACCTCTAAAGTCCATATTGATAAATCAGTGTAGTATTTACCTCAGTACTTATATGGAAGGCCTCAGAAGGGCTTCATACATGTGCTGCCCCTGTCTCTTAATAGGAAGTGGTTGTTATTACATGTCTTCGTTTCAGGGGTGATCTGTGAAACATGCATCCTACCTGTCAATGTTGCATGTCATTGTAAGCTGGGGCAAAGAGATGGGTGACCAAGAGAAGAAATTTCTACTTTTTTTTCTACTTTCTCTGTAACGTCAAATTAATATTTGTTCATTGTAGAATTAGGGGGGGAAATGCATTTTCTTAGAGAAGATTTTCTGCTCTTTACAAAACTCTTAATGCTTAGCCAAAAATGTATTGCAAAA
This sequence comes from Baryphthengus martii, assembly GCA_013396935.1. Taxonomy (NCBI): domain Eukaryota; kingdom Metazoa; phylum Chordata; class Aves; order Coraciiformes; family Momotidae; genus Baryphthengus; species Baryphthengus martii. The sequence continues at coordinate 181,042 of VWZK01012414.1, forward strand.
AAAAATCATTCATAAACTGTGAAATTCCCACAGCTTTTGCAGTGCACTAACTCTGTGTGTGACCTGTGTTTAGAACATTTTAAAATATGTATGCCCTGATTAGGTATGGAAATATATTTTTAAATAATTATGAACAAAGCTGTATGTACGCTGTAACGGTAATACAGTGTGTTCTGAAAAAGATGTAGAAACTGACATGGCTTTTCTACTTTTTTCTTTTTCTTGGATGATGCTAGAAAACCTCAGTATCTACTCTTTATTTCTTAATTTTTTTTCATGAATATTTGAGACCTTTCTAAATCATGCATATTTAGATGAGCTATATCTATAACCGTGTTTCTGCATCTTCTGCTTTGAAGAAGGTACTGTAGTATGATACTATAATAGTTGAACTTCAAGGATTATTAAATGAGTTATGAAGCTGGACTTTTTTTTCTGTAGTTTTTTGTCATTTCCTACGTATATGTATGTGTCATATCAAATCAACATTATGAGTGGCTTTCTCCTCTGTTTTGTTTTAGCAACATTAATTGCTTCGTTGATGCAAAAACATATTAAAGTCGTTTTGCTCGTTTTGCTATTCAGACAAGGGTTTTTTGCCTTCTGCTTAGAAAACACTTGTTTTTTCTTTTTCCTCTGCAAAAATTTTCAGCATCGCTGTTGCTGTTGCTAGTTATGCATCCCTGTTTAGTCTGAAACCTTACCATGATGTACTTTCAAGAGATCAATTTTCAAGCATGAACAATGTACTAAGACACTAGCTGTCCAAATATGCCTGTTTAGTATAAAAAATGCATGGATAAATGGCTAAACTGAAAAACAGAGTTTATACTAATAACATAAAAATCAATTGTAAGACCATTTTCATCCAGTGCCTGCTTTTGTTGTGGTTGATACAACTGCACATAAGTGAGAAGAGTTTTTGGGAGGTACTGATAAATACTTGTTATTAAGCCATCATTCTTTTCCGTAAAAAAAATATATTATAAAAAATAAGTAAGGAATATATTTCTCATATACCAGTTGTGTATTTGCTTTAAATTTCAGCACCTGCAAGTCTCGATGTCTTAAATCATTTAAATTCTGTAGCTGGTAGAAAAAAAAATTACTGGCTAGTATTATTAGAAGGAAAAAAAAGAAAAGATGGGATCTATCAGGATATTAATTGTTTTTCTGTGAAAGCCAGGAGGTATGTAATGTTCCTGAACTTAATGTACCTAATGCATTGATACAGGAAGAGGACTATTTGGATAAAAATAAACTACAAAGCTTTATCCAGTAGAGCCTATTAAATGTTGAATTTATTTTGTTTGTACACAGAGACATGGTGGATGAGAGGATATTTGGTTCAGGCTGTTGAAACTAATCTACTAGCTCTTACATCCCGAAATTCAAATTCTGACTTTTCACCTTTACTGAATGAAAAAAAAAACCCCAACTAAATTTGATCCAAAACAAAAGCATGTTTTAAAAACATTCTTTGTTTGTTTGTTTGTTGTTTTTCTTCCAATTGAAGGCAATTTTGGGCTAATGCTGATTAGGAATGAACAGGGAGATCTTTTATTAAATGAAGACTTCTTCTGTCCTTTATTTATATGAGTGTAATGAAAAAAAACAACGGTTTCTGTGATTCCTACTTCACTTGTTTTGTCACATGGCCATTTTGAATGTCAGAGAAAAAACATTAAACATATGCTCACCATACCTCCTTCAGCATGCATACATGCGATAACACTAATTAGTGTTTCTGGATTTCAGATATTTAATTGGGCAGATAACTATAGTTGATATTTTAGAGTAAATAATTTTAAAGCTCCTTCTGTGGTCTTAATGAAGTGGCTTTTCCTGTCTGATTGGTGCTTATTACTCTGGACAGGCACACCTGGAGCTCCCCTCACACCAGTGTGAGATAAAGCTGTTTCAATGTAGGACCAGTGAGGAGTGTTTAAGCAGGAAAGAAGGTAGGAGATGAGGCCTAGGTTGCTAGTTAACCTTAATTAGGAGCAATTTGTTTATAATCAGGAGTTTTAGAGCCTCCTTGAAGCAGTTCAGTTCTCTCTGTGGTGGCTCTTTTCTGGAATTCCATAAGGTGAGCCCTTTGAATGCATGTGGCATCTGAATGTCTGTGGCGTATTTGTGTGCCCAGAGAACAAAACCGTCCTTTACACTGAAAGAAGCCTGTATTTTATTGTAGTAGTAACTGCTGCTACAATTTTTATTGTGTTCTCTGTTACAAAGGTCACTTCAGCACTGTACAGACATTTGAGAGGCAGAACTAGGCATGGTGCACACTGGTGCTTTTCAGTGGAAAAATAAGTAGTTTACAAAAGGTATGTTGAAGTTCATCCCAACATCTTTTGAGTAAGGACTCCAGAGATTTTCCAAGGTCTGATGTCTAGGCCGTGACTTTATTTCTCTTATTATGGTGTACATCTTTTTACACCTGCTATTTGTATTTGTGAAGCTTGTAGTTGTGTCTTCCAGGAGATAACTGGGCACCTTTTGAAAGAACGGTAGCTAGCAGAGAAACAGTAGAAAGCAGAGATGCAGAGAAAATTAGAGGGATTTTGGAGCTACCTGTAATATGGCATATTTAATATCCAGATATAGTGCTTTCCATTCCTGAAAGTCTTCCTGATGGGATTGAGGATGCTATGCTTATATAGAAATACTTTCTCAAAAGTGCAGGAATGGAGTAAATAATTTTTTTCTGTTTATGTAATATACATATAAATAAAATCTATTTATATGTAGTATTTTAAGTGTCAGATGTGAAGCACAGAAATGTGAAAGGACAGGTGAAATCTAGGAAGAAAGCTTGAAAATAAATACAATATTTTGTGTTATATCAGAGACATGAGACCTGAAGAGACTATTGCACTTTAAGGACAGTTTTTTTTGTTTTCATTGATACCTCAGTTATCATCCTGCTAATCCAGATATAGGGAAATGGCTCAACTATATTGTACCTGAAACCAGAAAAAGCAACCCAAGAAATAATTTAAACTTACCTGAATTAACTGGAAGGAAAACCAGTAATAACTCTGTAGCACTTAAGTTACAATTTTAAATTAAAAGCTTATTTGGGAAAGTAAGATTCTAATACACTTCTCAAGGAGAAAGCAAACATGATCACAATATTGAATACAAATGTTTCTTCTCATTTTACAAATGCTTTCCTTTGAGATGGCAGACTGTGGTCTATTTACTGTACAATAAAAAGCCCTAAAATGTCTCACCAGAAAAAATCGGATGGACGTTAGAAGACTGGGAAAATTTGTATACCTCTGTAGGGTTAGTACTGCCATTTATATTATTACTTCCTTTTAAAATTTTCCTAATATCTTAAGAGCCTGGGCTTTCATCAAAGTATGTTTTTCTGGGTAAAGGTGAAGGAAAAGGAGTTAAGACTTCTAGAGCCCTGACTTTCTGGCAGCAGATTTGAGCTTGCTCACCCTATGCGAACTGGAACAATCCCAGCTGGTAGAGTGTTCGTGCACTGTGATTCCAGGTAGTGGAACAGAACTGAAGCTGCTGCCCTTGATGTCCTTGTCCTCTGGAAAAAGGGTTATTGGAATAGGAGTCATTGTAGTGCCCGTATCAAGACTCTGCTGCCAAATGGCAGCGGTCAGTAAGCGCAAGCGAAAGCACTGCTATGGCAGGAACAGGCACTACCTCCTCCAGAAGATAATTCTATAATCCAGTGTCCGACTTGGTGAACCTCAGAACAGATACTTTTCTAGAGGTGGAACAGTCCCTTACCCTAATCATAGTTGGAGGAGCCTTAGGTGGGAACAGCCTTCAAGCAGGTAACACTGTTTATGTTGCAGTACACTTACAGCCAGTGAGATAAACAATGTCCAGCCTCAGATATCTTCAGTGATGAATGCAATCTCTCCCTCCAAACTGACTGACCCTCACATAGTCTTACTCATTTGGGTGTTACTACATGGTTTAAAATCTAGTCAATAAGCAGAGGAAGAAATTAGCACAGCAACAAGTAAAGAGGAAAAGTACAAATGGAAATGTGAGCCAGGTAGTTTATTCTAATGTCTCAGTCTCCTTGTTAGCAGGGTAATTGTCCATTACAGAGTGTGGTGTAAGGAAAGGCTGAGAGAATTAGGTTTGTTCAGCCTTGAGAAAAGAAGGCTTAGAGGAGACCGTGTCACCATATTGCAGTATTTATAGGGTAGCTACAAAGAATATGAAGACTTGCTTTTCACAAGGAGTCACATGGAAAACACAAGGGATAATGGGTAGAAGTTAATCCTGGGGACATTCTGATTGGATACAAGAGGAAAATCTTTTACAATGAGAACAATCAGCCATTAGAATAATCTCCCCAGAAAAGCGATGGATTCCCCAACACTGGATGCTTTTAAGATTCCACTGAACAGGATGCTGGGCCATCTTGTCTAGACCGTTCTTTTCCCAAGAAAGTTTGAACCAGGTGATCCTTGAGGTCCCTTCCAACCTGGTATTCTATGACTCAAAATGCAGAGCTATAGAAGAAGGTAGTGACCTGTTCCTGTTGATCACCCTTTTCTCCCATCCCTTGTCTTTCTGTTGATGCAGTTAACTCTCACCTCAGGTAACCTCCTGGCTGTAATAAATGATTCCTGTACAAATGAGGAAGTATTTAAAAAGAATATTTCCTCACTCTGCTCTTTAGTCTGCAAAAATCTGTGAGAGTGCTTATTTCCTTGATTGTGAAAAACCTTGGATTATTATCCATTGGAGATCATCGGCTCTAAAGGATTACTTGCTTTTGTCCTTTTCCTTCTGTAACATCTTACATGTAACATCACCCACAGACAGGTGCCACTTTTTGGCCAAAGTAAAGAGAAAAAAAGCAATTAGGAAATCATACAACAGTAGTCTATCTCTGGAATATGCCACTTCACAAGAAAAAAAGCAATTAGGAAATGATACAACAGTAGCCTATCTCTGGAATATGCCACTTCACAGAGGAATGCTTCAAAAATAGAATTCTCTTCTCCTTTATCTGTCCAACAACAGAAACCAGAAACTTAAGCACTTGCTTACTGAATGGAGAGATTGCGAAGGAATTCCCTGTAACCTCCTCAGCTAAAGTGGTGAATTAAATGCCACATCTTGAATTACTCAGAATATCAACAAACTTACAGTCGGGCAAGGCTAGAAATGTGATAGTCCCGATGTCGTTTCATTGCCATCCTCTGAACAGATCTCACATGGTCTGGTTGTTATAGGCAAAGCACCTACCAGAAGTCCTTCTGACAAGAACTTTTAATTGTGGACGTGGTATTGAATTTTAGGAGAATTACAACATACAGGGTATTTTTAGTTGTGTGGTTGGGTTTTTTAATTGAATGAAAAAATGATGACATGAAGCTTAATCTGTTTTTACTTTATCATGTCAGTATTAATGATCTGTTACTCAACTTGAAGTTAACTCTAAATTTTGGGGGAGAGAGGATGTGTTCATTTTCTTTTATATCCTTCCGGAATGACAGTTTCAGGCACTGACAGGGTATAGTTAGAAATTCATGTCGTATTATCCCAGATCAGGGGACTGCCTGTCAGGAATACTAGTAGATGTATGGATGGATATGCAAAACTTACTGAGAATTTAAAACTTTGGCATCATATGTATCACAAACGGTTTTCTTAAAGATTTGCATTTCTGTTGGTAGCTTTTGGAGAAAGAAGAAAAAATAGCAACACAAAAATCTACTTTCATTTTTTAAATTCGGTGTAACTTTTTTTTTTCATTTGTCTCCAGAAATAGTCACAGACATAAAAACTAAGTGTCAGAAGATAATTTTGTCCTTTGAAGAAGAAAAGAGGATGTTGAAATTGATGTTCTACCTGTTTCCTCTTCATTTTCAATGTGTGTATTTTCTACAGAGCATTGCCTTTCAAATCTGCATTGTTTGCTTTCGGCAAGACTTGGGGTACTTAAAAAGATTAAACAGAGCAATTACTAAGTAAAGTCTCTCAACACTATCCCTGTTGCTAATATGAGAAAATGCACACGTGCTTCAATTTAAATGAGATGTGAAAGACAGGTTTTTAATATATCACAGTACCACAGAACATGATGTGGATGCGTTGGAGCGACATGATGGTATGTTGGAAAAGGGAGTAAGAATGAGCACGAAGCAACAAGGTTGCTATGGGGAAATAAATTAGATCTTTTCATTGCATGCTTTGTAGCCTTTGAGGAATTCTTATGGATCTGGAATTGATGACCATTATTTGAGACATCCCTGAACTGATGATTCTTTATTTTTCTGGGAGGAATGTGTCCATCTTTTTATTCTACACACACCCGCTCGCCCACTCACCCGCCCACTGAACCACCCACTCACCCCTTGTCCACCCCAGGATGTGGAAGCCTGATTTTGCAAAACATCAAATGAAGTAACTGCTGTTCTTAGCATTGTTAATAAGTCTAAAGATCTCATTGAAGGCAAATAAGGTCTCTTCCACTTCACAGTAATTCTGAGAGTATTAATGAATGTAATGAGAGGGGAAAAAAAGAGGGGGTGGGGAAAAAGCTGTGCTTTACAGAGTTTTGTTCAGTTTATGAGAAAGGTTATGTAAGTGTTCGTCTTCATTGACACTAGGAGAAGAGTCTTTCTGGCACAGCCTGATTTACTCAATTACATGCTTCATAGTAATCTAGTTGAATATTTGTCACCTTTTTTCAGGGTCAGGAATCATAGTGATGTTTGCTTTTATTTCCTTCTGTCTTCTTTTTTTTGCCATCAGATAAAAAGGAAATGAGATCAATACTTAAATAACACTCACATTATTTTTTATGGAAAAAACATGAGGCTGGAAGTTAGGAATATTTTTAAAATGCTAACATTGATATTGTTTGTTACTGTATGAATTGTGAAAGCATGTATAATGTGATTAAGTCTATTTAGGGGTATTGTGTAACAGTTGTTATTTATTAACCTTGAAGAAAGAGTATAAATAAAAACTATTGGAGAGAATTTTGTAAGAGACTGTAAATGGTTGACTAAACAGTTTTAACCGTGTTGTAGTTTAAGGCCATCTGGCAGCTCATTACCATGCAGCCACTCAGTCCTCTCTGATAGGATGGGGGAGACAACTGGAAGAGTGAAAGTGAGAAAACTCCTGGGTTGGAGTAAAGACAGTTTAGTAGGTAAAACAAAATGTGCGCACACAAGGAAAGCCCATCAGCAGGCAGGTGTTCGGCCATCTCCATCATGCCTAGAGGTTACTTGGGAAGACAACCCCATCACTCCAGATGCATCCCTGCCTTCCTCCTTCTTCTCCCAGCTTATATGTTGGGCATGACGCCATATGGTATGGAATATCCCTTTGGTCAGTTGGGATCAACTGTCCCTGCTATGTCCTCTCCTAGCTTCCTGTGCATTTCCAACCTACTCACTGCTGGGTTGGGGTTGAGAAGCGGAAACAGTTGCGACTCTGTGTGAGCGCTGCTCAGCAATAACTTAAATCATCCCTGTATTATCAACACTGTTTCCAGTACAAATCCAAAACATAGTCCCATACCAGCTACTGTGAAGAAAGTTTACTCTATCCCAGCCAGAACCAGCACAAACCATTATCTCCTCCTATGTCTGAAGTCCTCTTTTGGGTAATTACATCCCCTTAGTTTCACACTAGTAAATATAATAACAGAACTTGAGTATTTTTAACCATTGGAACCTTAAAATTCCAGATAATTAAGGAGACAATTTTGATAAAAAGACGGGATTTTCAATTCTGTGGATGTTGCAGTGAACATGTTGCACTGTTGAAACAGTGTTAAAAAGCAATCAAAACACATCTTTTGTCTCATTGTTATACTGCCTCTTTTTGCCTTTGAAAAACTGAAGCCCAGCTATCAAAGAAACAGAGTAGTCGAGAGACAATAAAAATATTGCATTTAAGGAAGAAAGAAGGGGCTGTGATTACAGAAATTACTAAAAACCAATCATGCTTCTTGCTATGCTGTGCCTTCAATGAAATTGCTACTGTCATTTTATTCTAAATTTTTAGTTTTATCAAAGGTGTGCAGAAAGAAGACGATACATTAACTCCGATGATTGCACTTAGACTAAGCAAATGGCCAAATAAGGCTTTCATATAGAAATCTGCATTATGGTGGTTTATCCATTATTTAAACTATTTTCTGTGTAAGCAACTATTAATGTATTCAGGCTTTGTGTTTTGTAAGATTTATAATCTTTACTATGATTTGTGGGAAATTCAGAAACTTGTTACAGATGTAACTTTTCGGGGGAAAGGAGAGTGTGGGAACTGTATGTTCCTCTGTAGACTCTTGCAAAACACAAAAGTATTTTGCCCCAAGGGTTGCAATGTGTTTGGGTTTTGTTTGTGGGTTGTTTTTTTGTTGTTGTTTAGCAAAATGAAAGAAATACATTAATGTATTTGACACATGTATTTCATAAATGAACATTTCCATCGGAAGATACCCACTTTCATTCCATCCATAATCTGTGAATCTCTCTATATATTCACTGAGGTCTGAAATATGCTCTCTTTAAGCAAATACAGACTATTTTGCAAGGCCACAAGTGGTAATTTAGTTTTTCAAAATATTTAAATCTAGTGTAAGAATTATGTAAATTATGCAGACACAACAAACCTTTTAAAGAAAATAAATTTGTGCCTTGTACAGCAGGAGATGTTTACATGTTTGCTGTGACACAAAGGTGATTGATTTTCAAAGAACGTAATCTGCTACTTATTTACATGCATTCTTTTCTTTTATAGAAGTGTTAAAATTACTACCAAATCAGAAATCCTTCTTGTTAGCATTACTATTTCAATAGTCCCATGGAAAACTTGGTGTCCTCTTCAGCACACCATTATTTAGGAAATAGGACATAAGCTTCTGAAACTGGCCCTTGCTCTATCAAGGCCCTGTTTTCTAATTAAAAAATAAACCCACAAATTATTTTATGATTCAGATAAAAATAAATACTATCTATTAATATGTATTAAATAGTCTTGGAGCTGATCTAAAGAGTGTTAATTTCAGCCATTTCATATTAACTTGGTATTTCAGGACTATTTCCGGTTTCTGAGGGGAACCAGAAAGAATATTTCCAACTTCTATTCTACCATCCTATTTGTGATATATCCTGCAAACCTAGTACTGCTAAGGAATGCATTTTATTACCCCTTTTATACTGCTGATAGATCTCTTTTGCTGTGCCTTTTGTTTTACTTTATCGTAATCAATTATCTTTGTACCTGAGCATGAATTCAGTAAGCTGTATCATAATTCCTTCTAATGTGTTAATGCTCATTATTACTAAAATCAGTTAATGTGGATACACATATAGTAAATTACTTAAGATGTTAATAATTTTCTGGTTTAACTTGCAAGCAGTGCTTTCCCAGTTTCTAACAACAATTTTCATCTCTTTTTAGAAGAGGATACTGGGGAATGGCATTTCGCACTCACTTTTCCCCAGTAGATCCTTTCAGTTATGAACAATCAAGTAATATGCTGTAGTTGAAATTCTGAAAATACAGATTTCTTCTCAGCTGTTTTAAATGTAGTGCTTACTTCTTTAGAAGAGTGAAGTACTGGAAATTGTGGCAAAAGTACACCATTTACACATACGTACACATGTACACATACACACATTCTTACATCTCAACTATCTGGCACTTATGTGAAATAGTACGTTCTGGTAAACAAATCCATGTCTGCAGAAAAGCCTCCAAAAGGCAATCTTATTTATGGTGAAGTTCTGATGATAGTGTGTTCCTGACCCTCAGTGAGGCAACCATTATTTTGCAAACAAATATTTAGAAGGAAATTGGAACTCTAATTTTTGAGCAATATCTTTGTCACTTTCTCTGCCGAGAAAGACATTGCATATTTTAGAATATAGTTAGAGATAATAATATACATTTATAGTGTTTTTAGGAGTGATTTTAAATAAAAGTGGGAAAGTGCTGTTGAGGTAAGCAGCGTTTACTGAAATTGAATTTCTGAACCCCTACTTGAAAGCCACCTCTTGCCAAAGTACCACTAAATTAGGATCCAATAAGCAAGTGGCAGCCAGTATTTTAAGTAAAACACTTGAAGAGGTAAAGCATTAGAAATTAATTCAATATATATACCCAAATCATAAATACATACTAAGAAAAACAAACGCACCCTAACTGGTAAATATGAACTGCTGTTTGTACATTGCCACAAAATCTCAGGTCCTGCTTTCATACCACTGATTCAAGAGAAGTTCAGGTAATTCAAATACACTCCCAGAAAAGCTGATTAATGATAGATTCACAGGGATGTTAAAGTGAGAATTTATGTTTATCCGGTAACTCATGTCTGTTGGAGAAGCCTGAAGAGTGTGAATAGCTAATGAATTTGGAATTTCCAAACTTTGGGCAGCGCCAAAAGGATGCACAATAATTTAAGATACTCTTTAAAAATAGTAGGCAGAGTGCCTGCAAACTTTAGTCTGCATTGTTAATTTTAACTATACCATATGTTTAATCTTTTTGTCTTTTTCCAAAAGACAATCTGAGAGAAGTGTTTCTGTGAAGCTGCAGAGGCCATGTGATACACATTTCCAGGAAACTGTGAAAACAAGGATGACTTTATCCTAAAATATGTCATGTCTTAAGCATTCAGTAAAAGAGATTATCAGAGAAAATCCCTTTCTCCTCTTCCCCCACCTCCTGCTTTGTGTTTATAATTAGGAAGTGATGACAAAATGCAAATTATGAGTTAATAAGATATACCTTATGCCAACTATAGCACATCTCAAAATCCACTAGCAGTCAACTACTTGTCCATTCTCTCTATTTTATCTATTATCAAATACAGCATTTGGAGTGAATGTAAGGATAGGTAAATATCAAGTACCAGCTTAGTAATACATACCACGAATGATCAAACTCCATGTCTTCACAGCTTATAAACTTACTTGAACTGGTCTTTTAAGGAGCATAAGAGTACAATCTCAAGTTTTGCCATACTACGTAAAGGTAAATCAGATGTTCTTTCTGTGTTGGCAAATATAATAATGAAACACATCTGGTTTGCAACTTCTAAGGCCTTCATTAGGTTTCTTCCTTTTAGTAACAAAATACTCAAGATCAAATTTGGGTAGAATTGTCTGGCAAAAAAAAATAATTCAGTCACTACCATCATAGGAACGAATGTGTGTTACTCATACATCTACATAGTTTTACAATAGGCCAGGAGAACTAAAATGATTCGAAGCAGATTATTTGTCCTTAGACTTTTTATTTTAACACCTTGCAGCCTCCAAAAAGATCTCTGAGATTGGTTTAAGGAAGTTAAATTGTCTAGAAAAGAAATACGCTTTCCTTCCATTCTCTGAGTTCATAATAGAGATGTATAGTTCTCTTGAACACACCTTTACTCTTCTGTGTAGTAGCCTTGTGTTTTGATGGGAAAATCCTGACAAGTAGACTTGTGCAGGAACTAAAACATCACTGATACGCAGAAAAGTTTTGGATCTGAACGTTCCTGTGAGCTGAACATTTTAGGAACTAAAATCATATCTTTTCTTGCAAATCTGCACTTACAGAAGTACTTCAGTGTTGGTCAATCAAAATGCTCAATTTTTAAATTAAAATATTTGAATTGATCACACTTGAAGAATTATCTGAAATATACTTTGAATATTGTTTGCAGAAATCCAGAATGTTTAGTTTTAGAAATATGTTAATGGAGTATTTCAACAGTAAATGTTGCGTGACAATTCTGTGCAAAGTCCAAGTGAAGTAAATATTGAAAGTCTATGTTCGTATAAAATGGTTTTGTTTTCACAAACCAGCATTTTTTGACAGAAGAATATCCCTCTGAAACTCTTCTTAAAAACCCCTCTACTTAAATGGAGAAGGAAAAAACTACACATTTTTAATTTTCTGGAGCAGTACTGCCCCTGTTCTTACATCTGCACAATAACGAGATACATTAATTCACAGTTTACCTTCTTCATTCCATCAGACAAGCTCTTTGCATTTTTCTCCACTGAAATTACGTTATTTGCACTTAAGCGATCAAGAGTTGGGCTCCTAACTTCACTGTAACCTCACTTGTTAAATCAGTGCTTTGCTCAAGCAGCTTGTGCATATGACACTATTCTCTACACATGTAGTGAATGCTTTTTGCAACTCTGAAGTGTGAGCTGGACTTTGTGCACTTCATCTGCAAACACCACTCTTATTTCCCATCTCTTTGGCTTTAATGATTCTGCCGTACTAATGTGCATTGTGATGGTATAGGAAAGTCTTCATACCTCTCTTCTTGCAACCATCTGTCTTAATCTGTGCTCATTCTGTGCATTGTAAGCAGTAGAGTAACCTGTGAAATAAACCTCCTGGGAGTCATGCTGTATTTTGAAACACACAAGAGATAAGTGGAAAGATTTTTGTGTTCTTGGTCCCCTCTTTTAAGCTCCTAGTATGAGAGGATCTCTCCCAAAATAGTCGCATCACTCTGACAATTCATAAAGTTTATGAGTTGCTAGCTAAATCTGCTACAAGTTAAAGGAACTAGTATGGTTATTTTAAATTATACAGTTAATATTACCTGGTGTTTCTCTCAGAGGTGTAAAAGGAGTTTAACTGCTGGATGAAGTTCAGTCTAAAAGGAGTCTGAAAAAGAATTAGAACGTATCCCTGACTGGCCAACTAGAGAAGGGCATGCAAAGAAAACAGCCTGCAGCCAAAGAAGAAAAATAGATTTTCACCGTAATACTAACAGAAGAAGCTGATGAGCTGCTCTGTGCTCATCACTCTATTCCCTTACGTGAACCCATGTCCAAAGGGATAATGATAATTTCTGCCTTGTCAAATTCTCCCCTTCTTCCTGATTATCTTTGCACCACTGATTCAGTCATCTGACATTCTGTTGCAGATTAATTCCTGCCTCGTGGCTTTTTTTCTTTTTGTTTATGTAGATGGTATGGATTCAATACAGAAATACATGTCGAATAAGCACAAGGTTATAATTCTAGGAGGCTCCTTTATGGCTAAATGCTTTTATATCAGCAGAAGGAAAAGAGAGGTAGGAGGGAGACAAATGAAAGGAGGTGACTGGGAAGAGAGGATGTGCTGGGGAAATGGTGTTCTGCATAACACGTCAAGAGGATGGGGATGTTAAAAGTTGCTCCAGTTGTGCCACTTCCAGGAGAATCCATGAAAGTTTTAAGTCACCCGCAAATAACAACACTGGATCCTTGTGAGTGTTCTGTCACTGTGAAAGGAGCACACACAAACACTGAATGTTTTTGAGTGTTATGTAAAATTTCTCACTTCCTGTCAGCAGTCAAAGGCGAGTGATGTGAAATTTAAAAAAAAAAAAAACAACAAACAATCCATGGGCAATAATACACCTTCAAAACCCACAGCGGTTCACTAGTACCGATCACTGAGTAAGGCATAAAGAAGAAGCTGAAGCGTGGGTCTTTACATTTCAGTTTTGTACATTCTTCTCTACAGTAGTATCCAGAAATATGATGTATAAGTTTAACGCCCTAAGCTATCATTTCACTAAAAGCAAAGTAGTTTTTACCAGCATGTTGTTTAAGAGCATTTGTCGGAAAATAATTAATTAAAAAGAACAGACAACACACCCAAGAGTGAAAGGACTCTTTAATTGCCATAAACAGTAGATAAGGAGTTTAAGTTCGTGAATGTACTTGCATGAAAATATAAAATTAATAGCCAGGCTTAATGTCTCACACAGAAAACTTGAACAGTTATCTTGAGGTTTTAACAGAAGATCTTGAGGTTGGCGTAGGCCCTTCAAAATTCGGAATACTTCTATAATTCATAATACTTTTCTGTAATCATTCCAGGCCAACTACATGCACCATGACATCTGTCAGCTAAGTCATGCACAGTATTGGAAAAGTTGGGAATATTTTAGGAAACTGTCTGGTATAAGATTTTCCACGTATTAGAAGCACTGTGCTTTATCCCAGCAAAACAGTACAGTTCTGAAGTGAATGCAAGAGGGCAGTGCGAGATATTCAGTGTGGGAGTTCCTCTCGGGACAGAGACTATAACGGTTCCTGGAGCGAGTCTGGGATGTCAGGTCCTGCCAGCAACAGCCACGTGTTGACAGTTTTAGAAAATCCCTAAGGCAGCCCATCCTATTAGCCCCAGAGGAGATTTTACAGGAGGAGACCCTTTGCAGATCCTCTCCAAGTTTTTTGGAGTGTGCTAGCACTTCAGGTGCTTTTCGCTTAACATGAAAGGCTAGGTTCATGTGCTTCAGCTATGATTCTTAATAGTTAAAAAGCAATTATAGCTTTTTTTATGTTTGTTTTTTTCATTTCTTAGAGAGAGAGTTGTTCTCAAATGTGATGAGCCGAATCCTTGCTCCCAAGGAAGCTGTGAATGATGCATGATAAAAGTGGCGTGCTTGCTTCAAGCTAGTGATTTGACTGACACTTCTCTTAAAAATAAAATAAATTCATTTTAATGTACATTGATATAGGAATGTAAATACTTTATATGTTATACATGAAGAACAGTTTCAGTAATCTTTACTTTTTCAGTTATTCCACTTCCCAGTGGGAGCTGGGTATGCATTTTTGTTTGAAGAGAAATGAAAAATATTCCAACGCGTACGATCTTCCTGAATCTGAATGTTTATAAATACATACTTATAAGGGGAATTTAAACAGTAGTCACAGAGGCACATGATTTATTAAAACCAATTTTATTTATGAAATCTATATTTAAAAAAAAATACAATTATATTTCTAAATGAAGAATTCAGGAGCAGCTTGAAGCTTCCTGTCATTATTAAAGCAACTGAAATACCTAGGTAAAGAATAAGGCAATACTAGAAACCACAATCCAAAGAGAAGATACGTGTACTTCAAGGAAGTTTTTGATTGCTTCCTTTACATGCTCCTGACTCTTGTTTTTCTTCTTGTAGAGGACTTGCAGTTATATTTGCTTCCCTACTGCTTAACTGCATATAGATATGAAGAGAAAGCAAAGCTGTGCCTGTGAGACACAGCCCCAAACCACGAGAAGCACAGCTACCTTAGCCTCAAGGGAAATGCAGGGGGGCATTGTGTGCCTCAGGGAGGTAGATACCAAAAGAACAACTCATTCAACAGGAACTGTGCTTAGAGCAGTGCGCTGAGAAAGATGTCATCCACTGCTAAAGGGGATGGGGCAGAGGAATAGCTTGCTGCCTTTAATGGCTTGCATTGTTAGCAAGGTGACGTTCCTGTTTGTGCTACAGCCGAGTGATCTGACTGCTCTAGCAGTTGTAGCTCTGCTTCTTCCCCCTGTACCTTGCTTTTAACCATGGCCTAAGAATGTTTTCTGGCTGTATACATTACGCAGAAATTGTAATGCCCTTCATACTGAACCTCCTCTGTCACTGGCAGTGAATTGTAAGAGTACAACAGTGGTGGTTATAATTTGGGGAAAATACACGGTGTGACTGATTAGATTTTCTTCTGTCATTTTAATCATTATAAAGGCTCGTTGCGGCTTTGTTGCACTGAAACCTTTGTGAATTGGATAATAAATACATGTCAGATATTTGAAGGATGACTCCTTTCCCTGAATTTAGTTAAGCTTGACTAAATGTTGAAAATGCTACAGTGCTATCAGCTGGCAAATGTGTTGGTTTCTTAGAAATGTTCTTAGACTGTACAACACATTTATTTTAAAATATCATACAGCACTTATTTTAAAATCAACACTGTATATTTTCGTGAAATTTAACTGCTAATGGACAGTTTATTGGAACAGGTAATTGCTGTGATAACTAATTTAACATATTGTAGCTTTCCTGAGAAATACTTTTGGGAACTGACTAAATCCCAGTACAATTTAAATGGATTTCAGAACAACTTGCAGTGGATTTGGATAATATCATTTCCATCAGCATCTAATTGGCAGGAAACGAGATTAATAGTACACGAGGAGTTCTTCAAGGAGTCGATTGCTTGTAAGTGTACTAAAATACCTGAATAACTCTGCACAGCATTACACAGCACCTGCTGGGTAAATAGTCCCATCCAAGTTACTGAGACCAATGAACCAAGTAGATTGAACTTTCAGACACTGCTAACAAACTAGGTGATGAAAGTCACACAGGAAAAGGTTCTCAGACTGGGTGTCCTAAATCAGTTGATACTTTTTTTTTGAAATTCAGGCACTTTATACACAGCTATGCCTTGACTTAGGCAGTTGTGTGTCTGCGAGCACCAATAAAGAAACTTGGGGCTTATGTTCTAATAACTACCCAGACATTGTTGCTAAAAGTTGGCATTTTCCGTGAGCATCTAGGACCAATTTTATTACATCCAATTATTTCTGTATTGTACCTACTTTTTTTTTATATATATCCTGTTTAATATATGCCTGGTTTGCAAAAATATGTACACAAGATATGTCTTTTCTATTTGCTTCTTGTCCAAAACAGTTTTAGCACAAATTAGTACATAAATAGTGACTATTATTAATGTTGGCATTAGCCTGGAATAACTTGTTATACCCACTCATCTATATTTCACATGCTGGTCATGTTGAAAATCAATGAAGCATGTGAAATGGTAAATGAGAAAGTGAAAGGATTTGCAATTCTGTCCACTTCTGCTCACAGATTAACTGTTTTAATATAAAAAAATAAAATCCCCGTGATACATGGAGGCCCACAGTACGAGGTCGAGCGATGTGAAATTTGTCATGTCCACAAATGGAGATTTGTACCTGTTGTACCAAAATGCACATAAGGGGTTCAAATGATAAAACAGCCATAGTGACATGTACTCATTTCTGTTGTAGGTGCTTCACACACGTTAATGTATAACCATAGTGTTGCTTGTATAGTGTGTAAGGCTGTGTTGGTAAGGGGAGAGGGAACGAAGCAGTGTGGCTGAATTGCTCGGTCATTTTTATGAAGTTACTAACAGAGGTAGGGATCGAAGTCAACCATTTTTGTCTGTGCTGCATTCCTAGAATCCTGTCTAGGTGATTATCTCCACCTTACGTTACAGTGCCTTTCCTAAAGGGCATTGAACTCCAAATTTGATTAATGGTGACACATTACTTTCTGTGACGGGAGCATAAGCTCCGAATGAACAATTATTTAAATGTTCTCAGCTGAAAATCATGCCCTCGTCATCCATGCTTGATGTACAAACATGGTCTCCTGACTGTCTACGCTTCTGCCCATCTGTTTGGATGGCAAAATGCCTGTTCTCAAGTAGGTCAAAACCTTGCCGTAGGGCATGTATGCCAGGCAACAATGGCTTTCAGTAGAAGACTGAGTAACCCTGAAACTGTCTTCACTTCTACAGCAAGTCCTTCTTTTGGTGTAGGATTGAATAGTTAGCTCCTTGGGTTTATATACTTACCAATGTAGCAATATAGCAATAGGGAGGAAAGGGAGAGAATGGCCTAATATGTTAGAAACGAGGCAAGAACGAATCTTTCTTTATTTTTATCTCCTGTGAACTTTGAGAAAAACAGAGTTTTAAAGTGTGGAACCTACCAGGCCAAGGGGAAAATCTGGTATGGTGTCTGCTGTGTTAGGTTTCTCTGTCTACTTCTACTCCACATATTCAGGCCCCTGAGGCTGAAAAACAGGACACTGGTCAATGCACAGACCTCTGATTTCTCAAGAAGACCATTTAGGTGGTCTTCCTCCTGTAGGAGGTATCATGTAGAGAAAGCAGACTGTCTTAAAATAATTCTCATCTAACAAATTAGTGAGGATATGTACATAATTTTAATTAGTCTGACCTTGTCTTAGTTATATCTGATGCTTAAAAAGGCAGCATACAAAATGGAATTGCTATGTGGTATGACTTGCTCGTTGTATGTACACTTACCTATAGACAGCAACATATATATCTCTTTGCAGAAGACAGTAAAATGATAAAATGTCTTGTATGTGATTCTGTGATTCTGTGATATGTTTGTCAGTGTTGGTCTTCTCGCAGTAGAGTAGACAGGAGTCAATCTTCTGAGCCCAATGGCTGCTGTACTCTGCAAAATATAAGCTAACTTCTTTTAGGTTATATTGAGTAGTGATTGAATTTTTCTGTTACAAAATATTTGAGATGCTGTCATGTTTATTTTATTTCTAGCTAGTATATAATAGTGTAGCAATACAAGCACCAAAATCATTAAAATTATGATTCAGGTCCAATAGCTTCAGTATCCTGAAAGTCACTGAAAGGATTTAGACTGGACATCTGTCCTATTTTTTTCCCTACAATTTAAAATCTTCAGGGTTATCTCAGATAGATACTGATTGAAGTTGATATTCACGTTAATGTACTTATTGCAAAAAAAAACAAAACAACAACACTAAAAGCTTTTGGAGCTTAAATACTGCAAAAAACTGCAGAAAGATTATAGTGCACTAATTCCCTGAAATATAAGGGAATAAGAGAAGTGCTCTCTAGTATAAAAAACCTTAGTGATGCCTTTTTTATAGAGTCAGTATAATATATATATACAAAATATTATCCATTCTATTTTTGATCTAGTAAAGGCATATCTAGAACTGAACTTTTTGAATTGTGCTGATAATTCATGACTGTTTTTTTCCCCCAGCATATTAGTCTGATTTAATGATTACAAAAGCAAATTCAATTTCAAAATTATGAAATACTGCTGGTCTTTCTTTGGACAATGTCGGTCCTGGTGGCCTCTGCCAATCTGTTATGTTTCTCTCTCTTGTTGCTGCTTGTTCCATGCCATAAAGCTTGAGCTGAAGTTGCCAGTGTCATTGCCTGTCTAGTATAGACAGAAAAACTTAGAGAAGAGCTAACATATAATTGGCCAGCTCCTCCTTTTTACCTGTATCCAGTGCAATCTTTTTGAACAATGGATACATATTTGTATAAATCTTAGGTGGGCAGTCCAAAGGGTTTAAACCAAGAACCTGAGTCTCAAGATAAGTTTCATGGGTGGTCTTGCTCTGTAAGGTGATTTGATGCACCTGCACGCTGACCTGGAAGTCTGAAGACAGCTGGTAGGAAATGTTACGCGTCAGATATTTCTGCGCACATATGTGGCTGGTGCTCCTCAGAATTATTCAGGATTCAGTTATCTTCTGAGCTGATAGGCTGTTTACTAGTCTAAAGTTTAGAATAGGTGATTTGAGGTCTTCTCAGCTTGGATCCATAACTGTGTCACCCTAAGTGAATGACCTAGCCACTAGACTACCAGCAGCTGACAGTGGCGCTTCTCAGCAGCCTGCTCAGGGAAACTGTGTACTCTGCACCCACAAGTGGAAGAACCTCTCAGGTGGAACAGGGTGAGCTGGGGTGCAGCACAAGTCTGGAGAGACCAGTCTGGCAAGGGGCAGCCCAACAGTTCCAGCACCTGGTGCTTGGGCTGCTGGCATCACACAGAAAACCACTGAACTAACTTTCTTTCAGTGAAGTGCCCTAAATTCTTACAGTGCCTTTGTACCAAGGTTCATCTTGTTGGCCTTGTTCCCAGACCCTTGTATGGTTTTGCAGTCCCAGCATCAGCAAGAGCCATGGCAGGAGCTCTCACACAGAACAGGCATCTGCCTGGAAATTAAGGCTGCCTTCTTCAATTGGGAGCTCTGGTTCACAGCCTCCTAGGCTGTGTGCTTTTACCATTAGGACATGAGTTCAATTCAGTAGAATCACATTATGGTAGCATATTGTTTGTCCATATACATCAGATGATACATCTAAAATTTCTTCAGGGACCTACAGATGAAATCTCGCCTTCCAATGATGAAAAAAAAAAATGGACGAGGAAGTGCTAAGTTCTTGAATTCATCACAGTATACCTCCACGGAACAGCAAACTGTCAGAGAATCAAAACCACATCAGTGTGATCTAGATTATTTCCCTGATGGTTCTTCAGAGCTCTTTCAAAACCACTTGCCAAGCTTGCCGGTACATGCAGGGTTTTGGATATTCTCAGAGCATTTAGAAGGACTTTACAAAATACACTTTTGTCTGCTTTCTCTTGCCATATCCCCAAAATAAAAGCCAGCCTCCAGAAAAGCCCGAACAGTGATGCTCAAAACATTATACCAAATCTTTCTTAGTAAAATTCAGGAATGTGTACTACAGCTGTCTCAGGGTAGGTTAGCAGCGTGTGGTCAGTAATGATAGCATTTTGCAGCTCAGAGAATTGTTACAATAGACCATAGGAAATGAAACAGCCTGCTCTGAACCGCTAAGGGAGAGCTGTTTTCCATCTCCATTGTCCTAATAAATGATGGGCTGCAACAGATTTCCCAGTTTCATTAGAACTTGCTATAGGCTTATCCCTCTACAACTTCAGACCACCCTCCTTTAAGCATATGATTAATTTAAGTTACATAGTCTGGAGTTCAGTCTGCAAAGGAAGATCTATAGAGGAAGCCTTAGGAAAACTAGTTGGCTAAATGTTAAGGTTAGGGACTGTGAATAATCCTCTGGTCTTCCTGAATTTAATCCTTTCTATGGCAGCATTGTAAGGGGCACTTATGGTTTGCCTTACATGTCTGTTACCAATACTAAGTAGGAGCCAGTCTTTTTACAGATCTTTCAACTTCCCAGTCAGCTGGTCTGTATTTATGGATGCTATTCTGAGATACCTAATTTCCTGTGCGCTCTGTGAAGCCTTGGTGCCTAATACAGAATTTTGGATTCCACCCCAGTGACCAGGTGCCTCCAAGTTACTCATACAAGATCCTGACATTTTTTTTTTTTTTTAATATCTAGCCATTAAAACAGAGAGTTAATCAGTGTTGAACTTCAAGGTGTTATGTCCAATGACACAAGGTAGCTGGATGTTAGGAAGCAATGGAGTGAAGGAATCCCTGATCAGAGACAAATTGGACAAGTTTAACATGAGGAAAGAAAAAAGCAATAGGTGAATTAATTTTACTTTTAAAATTTCAGAACTGTAAAAGTCAGAGTAGTATTGGTCAAACCTATGCAAATGTTTATGTCAGCCTTCATTTAAATATATTGTTAAAGAGATTTAATAGGAGTAACATAACTATGAATTCAAGAGTGACTCCTTTTGAATTCGAAGTATCATAGAATATCAAAACTTTGTATAGAAATCAAGCCTGAAGATTCATGGTACAAATTTTGATTACCACCACATGAAACATCTGAAATTACTCACTGCGGATAATAAGGATTCTTGTAGATAATAAAGGAACTATTGTTCATGTCACACAAAAATCAGTCAAGAGTCCTGAAATGTCTATGACTGTCAGGCTTAATCATTCCTGGATTCACTGGGAATCTGATAGATCTGATAAAATGTGATTTAGTCTCAAGAAATTAATTCAGGCCAGCTTGCTGATACTGAAAATCACAAGCACTTGATCTGTAGCCATCTGTGGCAAATAGAGCTCTTTAATGTAAAGGTCAAGTATCAGTTCTGAAAACTGTCCTACCAAGTGAAACAACTCTCCTGGTTGTTATTCAGTAGCTGTATAAAATGGGGGGGGAGGGAAGATCATGCTGTGGTTATCAAGAAGCAGCAGCACAAACAGAAGCATCTTAGAAAATGTAGGTTACCTTAAAACTCAGAGGTCGGTTGGTCTGTTATTTGGTCTTCCTGCTACTATTCCTGCTACTTCTATTGCCTTTCCACTTTGGTGCTAGAAGTCATAAAAATTGTAAGGTGCATCCCAATGTGCTGCGTTTTTGACTGCTGTTTTATTATATACATCCCATTTTCAGGATATTTTTTTCCTTGCTGTTTATCTCTCGGCTAAATTTGGAAAGCTCTCTGCAGGCTGGTGTTCTGTTGAATGAGCTGGCTGCCTGAATAGATACGTGATGTGATTTTGCACCAGTTAGGGACTGTAAAGTAAATGTACTGTTCTCTAACTTGCCAGAGGCCTCTTTACATATATTAAATCTTGTCTCCTCATATCACATGAAAAGGCAAAACTAAACCAATAATCCATTTTCTGATTAATTCTCAGATTTAGCAGATAAATCATTTGGAGGAAGGGAGGAAAAGGAAACGCCTCATGCTCAAAATAACAAATTCAAGACTTTGGTAGAAAGAGACCACTAAGATCAGCTACACAGATTCACCCATAGAATTCCTCCTAAGTACTGCCATACTTTGTGTCTGAAGTGAAGTGGCTGAAACCTCTTCATTTTAGAGAATCAGACTGAATATATCAAATTTTGTGGTAATTTATTTTGGGTTTTGATTTCTCAACAGAGAAGTGTTCTAGTCTGATATGTATATGCTACAGTGCCAGAGACAAGAACAAAACAAATGTGTATCTTATCTCTAAAATCTCGAGATTTTGGTTTTTTCCACAACTGAAATTAACAAAATGCTTAGTAAAATTTCATAAACCTTTTCAGAGTTGTCCAAGCTTCACAAAGACACTATTTCACAAGCTTTTGGAATAAAGCTACTTATTTAAAAAATAAACCAAGTTAACCACAGTACTAGGGAAGAGATGATGAGCAGGAGGAAATGATAGAGAAGACAGAAGCAGGGCAGAGCTCTGAGGCACTTCAGCTGCATTTTGCCTGTGATACAAAAGGGAATCTGCGGTGTCTGTGGCTGCTTCTCTGGCTAAGTTTGAAGAGCTGTGCTTTTGAAGTCCCTACCAGGGTCTAATGGAGGTTGCATTTGGGAATCCTCTAATCTGTTCGTTCTTGGTCGTACATTAAGCACCTTGTGAGAACACCCTCATTTCTGGTCATCTCATTTTGAGACATATATAAAATACTGCTTTCCCAGTATCATTTTAGATACCATTCCTGTAAAGCTTTGTTTATTAAATGAAAGATCAACTTCATAAAAGTCACAGTTTTATATGACGTTGTTGCAACTCCATAGGAACAAAATAACTTTTTAAAGGCATCAGTTAGGACTACCACTGGCAGATACCCCAAATTTTTTTAAAGCAAACTGTCACATGCTGCCAGCAGCTCATAAGAAGCACACTCAAATCTTTGCATTTTTCCACTTTTAATATGATGCTTTTAACATCTGGAAGTAGCACTGAAATTACTTTTCCCTGGATTTTTGATGAAGAATGTATAGAAATTTCCTAACCCATCTTTGCTTATCACAGATATTTAATAAGTGAGTTTATGAACACGAATACTCAGTGATATGAGGAATTTTATTAGTTACGCAAGGTGAATTTTGTAATTGTCAATGATGGCATTGAAAATTGGTTTATGTTATATCAAGATGTAAATGTGTCCATTTAAAACAAGGTATGTCAGATGAGAATACTCATCCATTTTCAGAAAAAGCAACAACCAAGAGCTGTTCATGAAAATAATGACATCCTCACCCAATATTAAATAAATACTGAAAAAACTTCTTTTCACAGACTTCAAAACCAGCAAGTGAGATATAGTGAGTGAATAATTGTTCATTGTGTATTAGTCACGCTGCTACAGTAATTATTATTACTAATAATAGCTATCTCAGAATGTTTGGAGCCTGGATTTGGATTAACTTTTCTATCTGCTCATCAAACAAAAGTGTTTAATTAGGCAAAGACTTGGAAAGAGTCCTTAGGAGTCATTGACTAAACACAGCTAGGATTTTGTGGAGACATGAACCGTGTCTTTTTACTGTCTCTTCCAGAGCAAGAGCCACTCCAAAGTCACAGGAGCTATATTGTCACTTTTCATGTATGGTAGTTGTAGGATTTCCCTTGTCCTCTCTGGCTTTTGTCTTGAACAGTTGTTCACAGTATCTCACAGTACTATGAGATTTGAAAGGATCCAATTCTGCTTCACACTGTCTTGGGATATCTTCTAAGCAAACATCATGGTTAGCTGCAGTGTAACTATTCTTTGCATCAAATGCAAAACAGCATCCCAAGCGATGTTTAAGGATTAAAAACTTCCTGTGCATCGTGGCATACAGCAATCCATGTGCCCCCCACCAGCCCTGGAGGAATAGACCTATACAACTACTTTATGCTTTATCCTTGTAAAAGGCACCTTCAGCTTCAAGAGGAAAGAAAGTGAGAAGATAAATGAATAAAGGAGAATAGTTTATGGCGCTTTTACTTTCAGCAGCAGAAAAATAAGTTTTTGTTCCGTTCTGTTTCCAGCTTCCAGAAAGAAATACATGAATATAGAACCGTTTGATTTCAAGACTACACTTCAGTAATAAAAAAAAGTTTGTCTTTCATGGCACAGCTTCAGACTATTCCATATTTCTGCAATTAAAACCCCAAACATGTTCAGTTGACATTTTTCATCAAAAATACAGAAAAAATGTGATTTGTGCTACCTTCTTGTAGCTTCCTACTCCCTCTCCTTGCTCCCTGTTTAATTGGTTTCTTCTCCTCGCCAGCTGCTTAGAGATTGTTCTGTCCCTGTGGCTTTGCTCTCTGTGGCTTCACAGTCCTGCCTTGCTCTCTGCAGTTGTCTCCTCCGTTGCTCCGCTTTGCGTGTGAGCCGCAGCAAACTGTCAGTGACGAATCTCAGAGAACATCAGGAGCTGGGATTTTCATTTTTTTTCCCCCCTTGCTGTGTCTACATGTGGAAAAGTAAGAAAGCAAGGATGGGGGAGTGTATCACGTTGATGTTTATTCTATTTTCCCCTCTATCCTGTCTAAATGATGATACATACTGTGCTTATGTGTGCCTAAAGCGTAGCACAATCAGGATACAGACAGTAGCAATGTCTTGAAACTAAATAAATGAGACAAGAGTTTGTCTCAAAACTTTGTCAGTGATTTCCTTTAGAAGATTGCCATAAATCCATATTTACTTCATAAAAGCAACTTCTGCTGCGTATCTGCAGCAAAGTTGCAGAGAGACTGTCTTAACACATTGCCAGAGGGTTTTTCTGGCTGAGCCAAAGCATGTTCGTAGAAGAAAATTGAAATTATAATCGTATTGGGAGATTCTGTGATCCATGCTAAAAGAAATTACATTTAGAGTGTAGCATTTATGTTAGAGAAAGCTACTTCCACTGTTGGTATTTTTATTGATAGTATATTTTAACTTAATTTTATAGAATATATTTACTTAAATTTATTGAGAAGCAATAAGGTCCTGTGCGCTTGTGTAAAACTTTCTTATTTCTAGTATATTTAATTTAGAATGAAATAATACCCCAAACCTGTCAATAAATTAACATTCCTGCTTCAAGGTTTTGCTTATCAATAAACATATTTCTCAGACATCAGCAATGCTCATTGCAGACAGTGTGATAATCATAGGGGAAAATCTGGTTACCAGCATACTAGGAAAATTTATCTATATAAGTTGTCATAGATTAAGGTGGGAAGTGACAGCTAATTATTACTTCTGTGATTAATCTTTGCAACTCAGTAGCACCGAAATATCTCAACTCCACTGTGCTACTATATACATATGTAACATGAAGGCATAGGAGTAAACCTTAAGTGTGGACCTCTCCACCTCAGACTGGAACTTTGAATTCTTATTTTCAAGAAATCTTAATAACTTATACATTGATTAATTTCCACGTTATTGCTTATACCTACTCTGAATCAAAATTAATTGAAGATATAATCTCAGCAAGCATTTTGATGCTGATGATCCGTAGATGGAGTTGGGACACAGCTCTGATATGAATGGGGGAAATGAGCATAGACGTTGTGGTGGGGATGACCCTTCAGTATGAGACTGCAGCTCAAGTTCAACTCTCACTGAGCTGGCAGCACTCGTGTTTATGAAAGGGTTGGGTGATTTCTCTGGATCTTGGTAAATATGGGACCCAGGCTGAAGCAGCTAGAGAGACTTGTAGGCTCTGCGCAGCATCAGGGGCTTGATGGGGGGTGGCAGGGATGTAAATTCCTATTTCTCTCCCCAAGTATTTCTGCCTGCTGTAGCTGCAATGTTGGAAAGTCTCCCACCAGTTGAGATCTCTTGGTACTGGAATTGTGAAAGTTACAGGAAACCAGCCACCTGCAGCATTAATTATTGAGACATGTACGGCTACTCAGAAAACTTCCTCAGCTTCCTGGTCAACATCAATGCTGTAATTTCAAATAATTATTGGGTCATTCCCTTCACTGAACCAGCCAGTGAAGAACTACCGAAGACTTTAAGTTAGCTGAAATTTGAGACGCTGCAACTCATTAGTCATCCTGACCATTATTGATCAGAAAAGGATGTTGTAGTAAGCTTCCCTGACATCTGATTTCTTTCAAAAAGAAAGACTGAGCCACCTAAGCACGATTCCCTGAGCAGCAGGAGGGAGAGAGAAACTACCAGTTGCACCCTGTGGCATCAGAGGCAGTTGACAGCTCTCAGGAACTGACAGATGCTTGGGGCAAAACTGCTTTCCTGAGAGCATGGAGCTACTGGTTGTGCCTCGTGTTCCAGTGAGCTTTTGTAAGGCTGGAGACAGGTGATAATCCCTCCGCCTGCTGGCATCTTTTGTAGGGAGGGAGAGGGGACATGTAGAGAAAACCAGGATGCACAAAGGACAGCGCATCCTGGAGCAGTTTTCTGCAAAATTAATCTGTATTTCTCCTTATGCTGGGTCTACTGATACTAGGATCAGACTGAGTATTTTCTGTGAGCTGATGCAAGTTACCGCCACCAAAATAAAAAGGAAGCAGAAAGAGGCTTTCCTCTGTTTTATTTTTGGTCTTGATTACTTAGCTCATTGATGCAAGTGAATACCTGTCACTTTGTTTTTTATGAGTAAGAGGTGACCAGCGAGAATGGTACAAGTCTATTGAGAAGGAACTCTGCCCAGCCTGTGCCTGGGGAGGAAGGATGCAACCTTGCTTGTTCCAGGCAGGCTGCCCACAGTCCTACTGCTCCTGTTGCTGGAGATGCTGCAAAGAGAAGTGTGGCCGATCCTCGGCAGCATCAGAATTGGAAGACGTTGGTGTCTGGACTTTCTTCTGACTCCCAGACTCTGTCCTTGCAGCTGCTCTTAAGCCCTAGGAGCGGGAGATGGTGCTGTGCTGAACTCTTTCTGCCCGCCCAAGGGGAGGTGCCTCATGTTAGTAGGGAAAGTGGGTAACATGGGGGAAGTTGGAGGAGGGAGGAGAGTGGTTTTTGAATGGAAAGAGAGCTTCTGAGAACACACTTGTCTCCCTGGCTTCCCCACTACCCATCCAACATCCTGTTCCTATAGCAATGTTTTGTCCATGTATCGGAGAAGTCTTAAAGTATCTTTTAATTCTACCCAGTACCTACTTCCAATGTCAAGCAGTAGTATTTGTTGTTTAACCTGCTTTTTCATAGCACTTTAACAAAAAGGTAGACTTTGTGCTGTAAAGATACGATTGATACAGTATCTCTGTTTGTAAGCAATTTGGTAAAATAATTTTTCATATAGCTACAATCACAAGAGGAAGATTTTATTTTCAAGGAAAACAAATGTCAACATCTGTAAATGTTAAGTTAACAAAAATGGGCTAAAATCGATAAATATAATGTGACATATCCCTCGTTGGACCTAGAGGTTCAGGTTTCAGAGATGTTTGCACAATTCTCACTGAAGCCTTTCTTTTTCATCAAAAGCAGAACTTTACCTGTCTATTAATATTTTATTTCACTGTGTGTGTTTTTGTTATTTATCTGTCCCTAGGAGTAACTCACAACTTTATTGGATTTGTGCTAACTTCATTCCCACAAGATTCAGACATGTAATCATCTTACATTTCCCAAGTGAGGAAACAAAATGAAGAGACATCAAAAAACCGGTTTTGACAATTCTGGTTACCCTGTAGAGTTCCTCACTCTGGGAATAACCCTTTTGCTGCCAGGAAGCTTTTTCATGAAGCAAATCACAGCTGTTACAGGCTTGAAGGGCATGTCTGAATCTTTCTGGAACCCGTTTGAGCCAGCTCCTTAGTGATGGGATCAGAGCCAGCAACAGGAAATGAACTCCAGGCTCCCAACACCCGGTCTCATACTTGGAAACCAAGTGACTTGTTTCCGTCACACAATTCTGCAGGTGGCCCATGTCACCCATGAATGGCGTGGGGTGAATCTCCCCAGGACACAGGAGAGTTGTGGAGCATCTGTCTCCCGGCCTGCAGCCTGTGGCCACTCCCGGCCTCATCCCGCCAGGCAGCCACAACTCCACACACCCAGCACCCCAGCCCCGCACCCCGATACCCGCAGCAGCTGCTGTGGGGCCGGCGTCATGCTCCCTCTGCTTTCCATGGCTTTGCCGTGCTGAACATCGTCTTGGGAAATGAGGGACAAGATGCCTTTTATGTGACCTCAGCTGGATTGCCAGGAGGTCACTGGCCAGAGTTGACTGTACTTTTGATGTGTAAATTAGTCTCCTTGAAGTGTTTTTCTTTATTGTTTACTAGTCAAAAGGTTTTATTATGCCGGCTTCTGTGTCTTATCATTGAAAATACTCGCACAGGTAACGTGGAGTACTTGAACCTCTTAAAGTTCCTGGCAATGTAACTTGTTAGGCACATTAAAAATACGATTTTTAAAGAACGAGCACCATCTTGTGGAAATACGTGTTATGAGTGTGCTGAACAGTTAAAATCCTGTTGAAAGCTGTGCAGCTGAAATTGAGCATTGGAAGTTTCAGCATCAGTAGTCACCGTTGAGAATTAAGGAATTAAGAAACAATAAAAGAGGAAGATGAAATAACATATTTTGTGTTATCATAAGGGTTAATGAAGACTAATTTGGAAGCATTAAAATAATTTCAGAGCTTAATCAAGTAAACTTTAAAATAAGTAAGGAGATACTCTAGGGTGACAAAGTCACAAAGCTCGATTTGAGGCTAATTCCTGAGATCATGAACTTGAGGTTTATGACTCCTGCACAGAAATTACTTTAGACTGTAAGTTTAGGCTATACACTTTCATGTATTTTTTTTGCTAGACCAAGGCAGTGGCTATAAAAGGGAAGCCATAGTACTGTTCTTTGCAACAGAGGCAGCCACTAGAGCCTGGCTTTAAGCCCATCACATTCCCTGTAGACCAGTCACGTACTAGATGTTATTACGCTGTAGGTGAAGTGTAAGTGTAGTCTATTTAGACCTTCTGTTATGTTTGGTATTTCTCTGTACCTCCCTGTACTGTCTGGCTGTTTTCATGCTTTGTTTTCCAGAGTCATTAAGTATAAAAATGTCAAATAGAACTGCTTCATTAAATGGAAATGAGATGGTAAATTGACTCTATTTATATAAGCTAATCAGTTTACTCAGGCTATCACTTATTTACATAAAATCAAAGTAAATCAGTGCTCAAAATTTATATTTTTACTGCATTTTATTTTCATGTGTATGTGGCACTCTCAGATCCTCCAGTGTAGTAGCTAAGGCTCTTAACATAAAGCTGTTAACATAGAGCAGCTGCTGAAATCAGGCCTGGTATTGTGTGCCCATGAGCAAGTCTGCATGATTGTCCCAGCAAGAATACTGTCATCCACCAGGCAACTGCGTCACACTGGTATTGATCATTTGATATGTCAGAAATAAAGCTTTTGTGTAGAAGCATAGAAGTATCTTGCTTGAAAACTAAGCACAGGATTTCTTTTGCTTTCACTTAACGGCAGAAGAGATTCTCCTATGACAAATACTCTGTTGCACTGATATCATTTTAGCATTTTATATACATGCATACAGAAATATATATTAGACAGATGTATATTTTCAGATATATACATCTCTGCAGAAGAATTCACAAAAGCTGCTTCAATGAGTAAGTGAACAGATTTACATTTTTATGTCTCTTTCCAACCTATAATAGCCTTGCAATAACTGTTTTGTTGGTGGAAATGCAGTTCAAAATGAGTGTAACTTAATGACTTGCAAAAATACTTAGAAGTCCCTTTTATATTATCAGAGTGGACTTCATAAGCATGAAAATCATTTTTATATTCCCATTTAATGTCCTAGCCATCCTATATAGCCATTGATTGTTGCTGTTATTTCATATCAAACGGTGTGTGAAGCAAGAGCTAAATCAGACTGAAACACATACTTAGAAATGTGGATTGCTCTTTAAGCGGAAAATTTCCTGGAAATTTCTTTTGAAGCTTTTGAAGGAGTCAGATTCTTTCTGATGGCTTCCTGAAAAACTTCAAAGTTGGGGTTTTTTTTGGTTTTTTTTTTTAGAAAGCAGTATGTCCTTAGTGTTGTTGAACATGCCTGATCATGGTGATACATTTGTTTCTGAGTATATTTCGTCTGTACTCTGGTAACGGCCATGTGCATATTTAGGCTAAAAGCCCATATTAGAGCCTTAAAGTTTGATGTGTCTACCTGCAGTGAACACTGATCAAAACGAGCACAAGCTATATATTACGCTCTCATCTGAGAGGGCAGTAAGTGAGAATTTTGACTAAGTATTATAGAAAAACACAGGTGCTGACAAGAAGAGGAGACTGGAAACCTAACAGTCTGGTGTGCCCTTTAACCGTGTTTAGGGATACGTACTTCCACAGAAAATGCAAGAAATTTTGAAGGCTGTTTTGACTATCCATTTACAATAGAAAATGCCTTTTTGTTAGTGAGGTGTCTTTGGAGATGTGCTGTTTTGTTTGAAGACTTTGAATTAAAGATACAAATTAGCATCTTACACTTATATATATATATACACTTGTATACACTTGTATATTTTCCAGGGTTTAAAAAAAATATATTTTAACCAACAATCCTAAATGTTGTGTGCATGTAGGTAAATGATCATTCTTTAACTTGAAAACTGCTAAGTGCTCGTAGTGGAAACTCAAAGAAATTGGATGTACGTATTGTAAATTCTCTGTCTTTGAATGACTATTCTCATCGATTTGACGTTTGATACTGTTCCCTCTTTAGTTGCTGCTGCTTTGCAGTTTTCAGGAGAATGTTTTATCTTTTATTTTGCTCAAAAAACTATCAGAGCATGTTGTGAAACAAATGCCTGCAGCAGCTTCAGATCCTGTCACCTCTCTCCTTGGCGAGAGATGCCTACCCTTGGTCTAGGTCACCTCGTGTTTGAACAGAAATGAAGATGTACTTTCATCTCAGTCGCTGCAAATCACAATCCAGTGCAGCAGTGCAAATCATTTTTACTAGTAGGTTGAGCTGATGTTGCAGCCTACGGAGTGTACTGTGTGTGAGTGAATCTTTGTGAAAAGACAAAATACTCTTAAGTGGACATACATACCACTTTCTATAGTTTAAGAAAATCACTGCCTTTACTCATATTTATCCATGTTTAAGAATGGGTGAAAAGTTTACTAGTGTTAGGAATAGCTTTTCCTCTTTTGGTTGTTTATGGGATGAGTGCCTCCTTCTGAAATCACACATCTAAATACATTTGCCTGGTAACAGCCACAGCTCTACTAGAGATAGAAGGAAGATGGTGTAATTTTATCTTTCTTTTGTCTGAGGGCTTTTTCTCCCATGTCTCATTATTTCTTATTTAGAAGATTGCTTGAAGGTTTGTTCTGTTCTTTTTCTTTTATATATTCTGCAGTTGCTGCATAACATTGAGATTTCAATGTGCCCAGGAAATACATTAAAACAAAATGAGAAAAACTGCTTCCTGTTCTCCTCCTTTGTCAAATATAAGAAAGTCTAGTTTCCTCAATGATCCGGGCTTTGCAGAGTTACTCAAACTTGTAAAAGACTGTGGGATGTGTATTCCTACCAGGAACAGTTGTTAACTTCTGTTTTGTTAGACGTATCAAAGTCATTTCAAGAATCCAGCCTTGCATTATGTAATTTGTCAGAGTTCATACTCGTCTGAAGAAGTCGTTAATGCAATTACATGCAAGCTGACAGGAAAGCTGTGTTTAAACATTCTACATGAAGCACTTATTTTTACATATGCTCATAAGGAAATGTTTCCTTGCCAAAAGCTGGCGTGTTTTGATGAGGTTATCAAATATTGGAATAGTTTGCCCAGGGCAGTGGTGGAGTCACCATCCCTGGAGGGATTTAAACAACGTGTGGACCTGGTGCTTAGAGACATGGTTTAGTGGCGAGCTTGCAGTGTTGGGTCGAGAGTTGAACTGGATGATCTTGAAGGTCTCTTCCAACCAAAGACATTCTGTGATACTGTGTTGTCTGTTATTTGGTGAAAAAAAAAAATGCAGTCATCAACTACTTAAAGTCATAGTCTTTGTGTGGCCAACAAACCACAATTTCTCTATTATACTGTGTGTTATCTTTGACAAATTTCTGTAGATTCATCCCAGCCCTGGCAAGCACAGTCCCTGCTGCTGCTGTCTGCTGCTTATCCTTGTTAGAACCTTGAGTCAATAAGCTTCAGTTTGCTCAAGCTCACTTTCTTATAGAGCAATCTTTGCCCAATTTAAAAAAGAAATCAAAAAAAAAAATAAAAAAATCACTGTTCATTCTGAGAACCATTGGCTTTCTAGTGGTACCCACAAGTCATTTTCCTTAGTTCCACTTCCACAGGTAGTCTGTGTTTGCAACTGGACATTTGAGAGCTTTTAAGTATGTGCGTAGAATGAAACACATCTATAGATGTTTTATGCGTTAAGTTTATTACTTCAGGCTCCAACACAGCTAGAAGTCTGGAGAAACTCTTCACCTCATACGAATTTTCTAGTTTCAGAAATCCTGTTACTTCACGTTTTTTACCATTCTCGAGTGGGGATTTTGGGTGGGTGGGTTTTTTTGGTTGCTGTAGGTTTACTGAGGTCTTTGGACCTGGTCAAGTGCTGTGGTGGATTCCTCACCTACACTGAGCTGGTGATGCTCCGTGTAATCCCTTGACTCAGAGAAGAAGTGACTCCCACCAGCATTTGCTTTCCTTATCATGAGCTCTCTTTGTATTTTGCCATCCACTTGCAGAGAAGTAGAAAACCTGTTCTCCCAGATCACCAATCCATCGTTTTGCTTAAGGTAACGGGAGGGACCTATCATGAAACAAGATTGTTGGCAAAAATGGCAGAGTTTACATGTGTTGATACTCTGTGGCTGAATAATTCCACCGTAACAAAGTCAACAAGAAACATAAGCAATGACTTTTTTTTTTGTGCAAAGAGTTAGAAGATTTTGAAACATACACCTAATACAGTGACAATTCTAAGAAAATTTCAGCCCCATTGCACTTTATAGCACTATTGTCACAAATGCCACACACAAGTAACATGGTACTACCTCTTGAGAACAGATGTGGTTATGTTTTTGTACTGTTTATCTTGCGTGAAGCAGGAGCGCATACAGTTCTGTACAAATTTTTCACAAGGGATACAAGTACTTGTCCCACTCACGTGAGCTTTAAAACCGGTTCCAGTAAGGCTATAATTTATATTTGCTATTTGAATGAGTTTAGTAGTCTAACAACAAACTGTGAAAAATTTCATGAGAAGTACATGAGATGATACCCCTAATTATCAGTATTTTGAAGGCTCGTCTCGAATCTTTACCTAAAATATGCGCTACTGACTACGGCTGAGCAAAGTTGCTTACGTGCAAGTAAGTTAGCAAAAGTGAAACTCTAGAGAATCATCATGAGTTAATGGCTGGCCTTTTTGCCAAACTTCAAAATATTCAGTAGTTAAGAAAACAATAATCTAAAATTATGTCCCATATTTTTCCGGATAAAACACTTTCTGTATGTATTAAAAATAGTTTACAATTCACCTTACTGTTGTTTCTGTTAAATGAGGCAACAAGCCTATTTAATTTTGCTAAAAAACCGTAATAGTACTTCAAAGGACCCCGATTTACTTCCTCTGTAATTGCCTTCTGCTTCCATTAGAACTGTTTATCACTCACTTTAAGCAATACGTAACACAACAGGTTTCTAGAATTAGTGTAACTATGTGCATTAGTTATGTGTAATGCAAATGTGTAGACATTTGAATTAACTCATGTTGGCCTGTCTTTTTGACAAAAAGAAAGCGAGATACAGCTTGAGGAAAAGTTTGATTTTGCTATAGTTTGCATTTATTGCCTCTCCGTTCAAGTAATAATGAAACAGTAATGGACCAGCGACTGAGTTCCCGCTTTAACAGTTACTGTAAAGCTGCCACGCTGACACCAGTGAGTCAGGCACGTATATTCTTAACTTGCCTGGTTTTCTCTGATCTCCACCAACAATTATGGAATGAGTAATCCGCATTATATAACAAGCACCTATCTCTACTTAAACTGTTCAGAGATCTCTTTCCCAAGAAGCAAGCACTTTGCAGGGGAATGACGACAGGTGGAGAAGCCCCAGCATACGTCATTTTGAAAGACTTCACATCTCACCAAGAATTCTTGTCCGTCTCCATCTCTCGCAACCCCCCTTTTGATTTACCGATGACCCGCGAGAAGATCCTTAAGGGCTTTGTGGGAAGGGCGGCCGCGGAG
>VWZK01012415.1:0-15068 GCA_013396935.1 Baryphthengus martii
TAACTTCATTTCTGGAACAGTGGCACATTAAAGGTCCGCACTTCAGATAACAGTTGGCCACAAGGATGAAATTCTCATCTTTCATATAGTAGAACCCACAGTTCTGAAATATGATGAAATACAAGATCTGTGATATTTGTGGTAGGTACAGCCTCCTCCACTGGCAAAGTAGACAGAGCACACAGGCTGTACTGAGTGGTTTGGCACCTTGGCAGAATCAGTTTGAGGCCTTGGTCATTCAGTTGCACCTCACAGTGCTTAACTGGCACCTCAGGGTCTGGACCCCTCAGCAAACAGGCTCAGATTTTTGGGCTCTTCTGTGTTTTGTTCAGGCCTGTTCCTCAGCCAATGAGAATGACTACAGTGAATCGTTCACTACGGTATAAATAGGGTCCTGCTTGAGAGCCAGGGGAGTTGGTTCTTCACAGAGCAGCAGGCTTGGCAGTTGGACCCTCCCCTTGGACATACCGCCCAAGGAAACTTCCACAGATTGAGGGAGTCTCCGTGGATTGGGTAAGCCTTGCCCCCCGCTTTGGGTGAGTGGTATCTTGAGTACTCTGTTATGGAAGGTTTCCCCTTTGTGAGTGAGGGTTTGCCCATTTTGGTTTGTCATTGCTTAAAATTAGGAATTAATTGTAGCAGTTAGCTACCAACAGACACCCGAACCTGTATTTAGTCCAA
This sequence comes from Baryphthengus martii, assembly GCA_013396935.1. Taxonomy (NCBI): domain Eukaryota; kingdom Metazoa; phylum Chordata; class Aves; order Coraciiformes; family Momotidae; genus Baryphthengus; species Baryphthengus martii. The sequence goes on from VWZK01012415.1 coordinate 682, forward strand.
AGGAGTGCTGGCAAAGCTGGTTGCAATAAACCCCATTTTTGGATAGCAGCTGCTGTTTGTTTTGTGGGTGCCTCTGTGACAATAATGCTGAACTAATTTAAACAAATCTTCAGAATAGCTTGCAATCAGTTTACTTCTACATCTCTTTTATAACTAGAGTTCAAAAGTATGTAAATATAGTCAACACACATGGTATTTTTTCATAAACTATGAAAACGGCTTACAAAAATTTATTTTCTGAAGGTGACAAATGCACATTATGCAACAGTCTGAGTAGGTACAAGACTAAATTAGGATAAATTGCCATGAAATGTGTAACTCATTTCTGTTTTTATCTCTTTTGAATTTGAGAGTATCAATACTGCAGTCATTCTGATATATCATACTTTACCTATACATCATTTAGGACCAACAATTCCTGTTAATGGGACAAATCTAAGAAAGATTTTTTTTCTTCTCATTCTTAACTTTAAACCCAAAGGGTCTTATATTTTAAAAGTAGTCAGAAGGCTAGAAACTTGTAATCAGAAGGAATTTCAGTTTCAATAAGAAAAATGAAGTCAGATCTCATTTTAGTGAAAAGGAAAGGAGCTGTGTCTAGTTTAACACACACTAGATTGGTAGTCTGGGATTTGCACTGCAAGAAGAGGAGGGGAAAGTGATACTTTAGTTTCAGTTATTCTAGTGATTTTTAAGCTTTATTTGATGCTCAAAAAAGGCAAATATTTCTACTTAATGTGAAACCCCTCTTTCAAAGTACAGGTGGCCACATGAAACCAGACTTCAAAATCAGCAGTGATCCATAATTAATTATCATCTTTTGTAAGTTTCAAAGATCAGCATAAGCTTAAAGGGAAATTTAGTCTGATGTGTGTAATTGATTTTTTTGTTTGGTTTTTGTTTGCTTATTTGGTTTTTGTCCGTTTTTTTTTGTTGTTGTTCATGTTATTGGGTTTGGTTAGGTTTTGGATTTTTTGTTTTCTTTTTTAATGAGGGCTAAAAGGAGCTTCAAGGTTTGTACAGGTGAAGTTGAATTAGTTAGCAAAATTTGAAGGATGCTATGAAAGATGTATTACTGTTACAAGCCCATGCTCAGGCAAAGAGAAATTTCTTTTTTGTTACCACCTCTTATAGGTTTTTTATATACATCTTAATGCAATAATAATTTATCTTTCATTATGCGCAGAGACTGAGGTTTTTCCCAGGTTAGACAATAAAATTTTTGCCAAAAGAAAAAGCAAGTATTATGGTGTTATTTTTCCCTCTTCCTTTTGCTTGACTTCAATATTTAAACTCTTGTAGTGTCTTGCAGGCACTTTTACTGAAGTGTTCATATCTGAAAATTATTTTGACAGAAGGATTTTTGATTGTTTTACAAAAAAAAAAAGAAAACTAAGATGTATATCTGAAATATGAATCTGTCACAGTGTTTGTTTGACATTTTATTACTAAAAAGGATGAAAACCTGCAACTTTTTAATCAGTATTTCATTTAGGAATATAGATTTGTTTAGTTTTTACTTCTATCACTAGAATTTTTGTAATTGGTATAGGTACACATATGGTCTTTACCTGAATACAAAACTTAGGTACATTTTGGTAGTCCAAATATTATCTAATCAGCATATCTCATTAGTTAAAACTCTTGTTTCCATAGCTGGCGTTCAAACAAAACACATTTTGAACTGATCTTTATTTGGGATTTAAACTCATCATTGATTAAGCTGTATGGCATCATCTGATAGAACATTTTAATCATATATTGTTTCAATTAAATCAAAATTCAAGACAAGGAAGTTATAATGGAATCAATTATAAGGGGCTGGGTGAGGGTTGGAGGGGATCCAGAGAGCAAACAAGACAAAGGTTTCTCTTGTTACAGGAATCACAATACAGCAGGAGGTAAGAAAAGGCAGCTTTTACCTAGAAAGGTAAGAGGTCTAGCTGTAAGAATCAACAAGACTATAGAGGATGGTTAAAGAAGATATTTAGTAGAAATTTCAGACTGATGGTACCTGAGAGAGGAGAATTGCACCAACAACACAGCAGCAGATTGAAAAGTGTGGGGAGTTCAAGAGGGAGTTAAGGTAATAGAGGATGAAAGGAACAATGATTGCTTGAGGAGGTAGGTTGGAATAAATTCAGAGAACAACTAATACCTAAAGGATTAGCACTACAAGCATTGTGGTGAGGTGAGAGTGGCAGGATGCCTTTGGGGAGATTAGAGAGAAGGATAAAAAGTGACTTTACACCGGACACAGAGGAAATTCAAGTGTACAGGCCACAGAACAAATAAAATCTCAGCCACAAATAAATTCTCTTTCTGGACTTTTTTGTTTAATTTTTGTGGCAGTAGTTTGTTTTTAACAAGACAACTGTTCTCAAAAATGACAACACCATTTTTGTCAGGCTACCTGGGTAGAGGCTAATCTCTAGAGACACACAGGAGCAGATAAGCAATATTGGCAGAGAGGGAAGCTGTAACACAGAACAGGATCCCAAATAATCTACCTAGAGCCAGGGCAGCCCTTAGCCTGCATGTTTACAGTGATCCCAGGAGAGCAGGTAGCTCCATTGGCCAGCCAGCCTGGCACCCCAGTAAGTTTCTAGGACTCTTGTATTGGGTGATACTTAGGAACTGAGTAACAACAATTGTTTTCATCAGAACATCAATCTAATAGCTCAAGAGGCTTTTTTGGTTTGGTTTTTTTTGTTTTTTTTTTCTTTTCCTAAGAAGATGCTGAGACAGTTGATATCACATTATCAAAGGGAGGTCCCGGATGACTGGAAACTTGCCAACGTGACGCCCGTCTACAAGAAGGGCAGGAAGGAGGATCCGGGGAACTACAGGCCTGTCAGCCTGATGTCGGTACCGGGGAAGATTATGGAACAGTTCATCTTGGGGGTGATGGTGAGGCAAGCGCAGGACAACAGGGGGATCAGGCCCAGCCAACATGGGTTCATGAAGGGCAAGTCCTGTTTAACCAACCTGATCTCCTTCTATGATCAGGTGACCTGCCTAGTGGATGAGGGAAAAGTGGTGAATATTGTCTACTTAGACTTCAGTAAGGCATTTGACACCATTTCCCGCAGCATTCTGCTGGAGAAGCTGGCGGCTCATGGCTTAGTCAGGTGGACTCTTCGCTGGATTAGAAATTGGCTGGATGGCCGAGCCCAGAGAGTTGTGGTGAATGGGGTTAAATCCAGTTGGNACCTCTCTCTACAGCTACCTAAAAGGAGGTTGTAGCGAGGCTGGCGCTGGTCTCTTTTCCCAAATTACTAATGATAAGATGAGCGGAAATGGCCTCAAGTTGTGCCAGGGGAGGTTTAGATTGGATCTTAGGAAGAAATTCTTTCCTGAGAAAGTGGTTAGGCACTGGAACAGGCCCAGGGAGGTGGTGGAGTCACCATCCCTGGAGGTGTTTAAGAGATGAGTAGGTGTGGCGCTTGAGGCTATGGTCTAGTGGTTAGGGATGCTGGGATGAAGGTTGGACTAGATGATCCTGGAGGTCCTTTCCAACCATAGTGATTCTATGATTCTATGATTTTAAAGCAAAGCAGCAACAGTTCACAGGGTTTTCTGTGAAGTGTGAAGGACCCAGCAAATCCAATGAAGAACTTCCCTTCTGTTTGCCTACCACAAGGGGACTACCAACAGTCTTCCTGCTGGAGTGAGCCACTGAACTAACCGCAGACAATTCACTGCCAAACAAACAGAAAATATCTCACAAATTAAACTATTGAGTTGTACTTGCAAATAAGAGCTGGGCTTGTGAACCTGCTCAATTTCTGAGACAAATAACTAAGGCTAAACTAATACCGAGGAACATAACATTAAATTACAGTTCTGTGTTCATGGAAAAAATCCAACTAATTCTATATATGTTCTTTATATATATTGCTTACATATATGCATATATACATACACAATAATTTTGCTTTTATATCTGCCTGTATCTATCATGTGCTATATATTATGTTTTATACAATACATATATTTGCAGATACATGTTTATCTATGTATACATATAAATATTTTTGTCTATTCACAGTCATATGCTTTTCTCTCCATCCACTAACCTGTCACAGAACTTCTCAATAGTAAGATGTGAAGAAAATAAGATAAAAATAATATTTTTTAAAATAACATAATTGGAAAGCTGACATATCAGTAGTTGGTATCAAGACATAACTCTAGTGTCTCAGTAAATCTATCAAGAAGTAGTTTTGCAGCAGGACAAAATTCTACCATAAAAGTATCTTCTTCATCAGCTTACTTAATGACAGGAAAAACGAATACTAGTCTATTACTGAGAAGCAGTTATTTGTGAAAATAATCATGTCAATTATCACTTTTAAGTTATATGTGAAATACTTAAGGAAGGTGGAGCTTAAGCGGCATAAGCTTCTAACACAAATACTTCTTTTACTCTTCAGAATCTTGGAGTACAATACTGACACAGAGAAATGAGGGAAGACTATACCTTTTTTTTTCCAAGTAAATTAGTATTACTGAATTTCATTTCCAACATGAGAATCAACAAGTTTCCATATATTTCCAGCCATTTTAAATCTGAAAATAATGTTAAAACCTCACCAAAATACTAGGTTATTGGTGTATAGAAGTTGGTAAATTTCATCTTTTTTAAAAAAAAACAACTTTTTTCAATAAACCATTAGACTGCCCTTATCAAACTGAATCCTTACCTTCTCAATTTATATCAGAAACAGTTTTATTCTAATACCTTGCTGAAATATTGTAACAATGGGATATACTTGCATTTATTCTATATAGATTTTTTACCAAAAAAAAATTTGCCTAGAGACAATAGGTGTGAAAATATTCAAGAAGTGGACATGAAAAACGTTTAAAAATAAGTGGTCGAAGTCTACTAACTTTGGTACACTTCTTCTTGTTCATGGTATCAGAGCAATGAAATAAAATACAGAACTGGTTAGTCTGGTTAGTGGATGATTTTCCTAACTGTGGAGAATTATTTTGGGTTGGAAAAAGAAATAACAACGAATACTAAGAAAAGGGAGATACAGATATATAACATAGTTACACGATTACATTAAAATTTCCAGCTCGTGTGGCCCACAAGAACTAACAGAACACTCATAGAGAAGTCTTTTTTTTTATTTTAGTTGTCAGTGTAGTCTTGACCAACAGGTTTTTGGTATATCTTTCATGGACTGCGTACCCTCTGAAAATTCTATAGCTGAGAGGTGCTCAACCATTAACACTAAACACTTGCCATAACTGTATATACTTTTGTGTACGTGTCATAACTTTGTTATGTGTAATGTGTACGCCGTGTATACAAACCACTACTGTATGACAATACTGAAAAAAATACTCAAGCATAAAACAAATGTCATTTCAAAACCCTGATACAGTTTGCTTCTCACATATGCCATCTTAGCTTCCAAATTAAAAAAATAATAATTAAGAAAAAACAAATCAAATCCATAACATTGAAAAAAAAAGAAGCTTACGTAGCAAGTTAAAAATAACTTACAGACAAATTAATTTTATATTGACAATATTTATTACAACATAGTAACTTTATTCCATTTTAAGAAATACATGCCTGCAACTGGAACTTTTAGACAGCAAGTTATTAATTTGACTGACAGTTCACTCATGTACTTCTGGATTTTTTGTATTACATATATTCAATTTACTATGGAGTGGTTCATACTTGTTTAAAGACCTTAAGAAGGGCAAAAAGCCCTGTCAATTTTATTCCCTTTACATCTAAGGAAATTCTGATTACCATAAAAATAAAACTGATTTCCACTTTTTCTGAAAAATATCTGTTAGCAAAATCTTCACCTTTTTCCCATGCGCAACAGCTTTCTGTACCCAAAGACCGTATAAACTGAACTCAATTGTAATTCTAGCTCTCAGGGGAATCTGCTTGCTATTTGGCAGCTCTTTGATTTGAGAGTCTTTGATTTGGTAGCCTCTTACCTGTTTCATAATTCAAACTCTTTTTCCCTTCCTTAGTAACAAAAATTTTAACTCAATGGGAGGCCATGCTGAAAGTGAAAATAAAACAACTGAACAAGTGTGTATTTTTGTCCTAATTTTTTCCCTAGCACTTTTATTTTGTATGGTTAGTACTTAAGTAACATCAGTGTATATGCTTTTAGCACATCATAGTATTGCAGAATTTGGTATTTAAAGTTGTCCCACTACAGATAATTTTGAACTTTCTATATGATTTCTGCTTTATTTCCTAAGAGTATGTCGATAGTAAGATTGAATGTTCCATGTTGGAAGTTTAGCATTGTTGTTGAAGTTTGTTGGATATTTTGTAAAAGATGCTCAACATTAGAGCGGATGCAAATCAAACACTTACTTTACTTTTTCTCTCTCTCTCAGCTGCAAACTTTAGGGAATCACTAAAATCCATACACACTTTTTACTGTCTTCTGATGTGAGTCAGAACAAAAAGCCTGTTTGCACCTAAATAAATTTTTAAAACAAGTTCCTTTGTCTCACAGCAGCACGAACAATTAATGCAACGGAATGATTTAATCCTTGATACCATGGAATGGGGAGGGCAGTAGGTGATCCTTGCAGAAGTGCCAGATTTTTGTATTATTTTTTCACCTGTGTTTCCTAGTTAGCTTTTTTTTTTTTCTTTTTGTTTTAGCAGGAATGTGATTTGCAAGTTATGAAATAGGAAAGATCAGGAAATTGGTGAGTTCTGTGGCATCTTGAAAACAAGTATTCTACCCATTGCTGCTTCAAACCTGATTTCAAAAACCTCAGAAAAGCAAAAAAAAAAAAAAAAAACCTGAATCTTGGCACAATATTACTGCTTCAAGACCAAAAAGAAACTCCCTCCCGAAAACTACTCAGATTTCTAAAGGCTAAGCTTTCAACAATATTAAGAATAGTTTGGGAAGTGTCAATATCCTATACTTCCAGCTTTAATTAGTTAAGCATGAATTAATACTAGGGTAATAACCCTCTAATTTATCAGAGAAATCTAAAAATTACAGATTCCGTATTAGTTTGTAACATGTAATAAATTGTGTGGAAATAGTTACTCAGGTAACATGCACATATTTTTATTTTTTTAATTTGTTAGAACAACATAAAATACCTTCCACAACAGTAGAGCTTTCATTTAACATGGCTGATCTGTTTGCATAATTAAGCCATGAATCCATGTCTTTTAGTTCTTAAACAAGCAGAGCTCTACATTTCCATTATTTTTTATATTCACAGTAATAATTTTTAAATGGGAGAGGAAGTATCACATCACAGGTGAAAAAAAAAATAAAATCAAACTTAGGCATTTTACTTTGTATCTTGTGTAAACACAAGAATGAAACAGATGCTTATTAATTAAAGTGTAGGCAGGTGACAAAAAGGCACAATAGCACCTTGCACCAGCTATGAAGACGGCACATGGTTTTTTTCCTCCGTCAGTCCATTTTCATATTATCTAGCAAACATTCCAAGTGTCAGAAAAGGTGTCAAAAGATAATGATAGTGTGAAGTAAGAATTCATCATTGCTGTAGCTTCAAGAACTTTCACCTGGTTTACATTGCAATCACACCTCCAGGTGAGAGAAGAATAAATTTAAGAAGTTTTAGTGCTATTCCAGTTACCTTACATCAGTCCTCATTTTGCAGATGCAGAATCACTAAGATATTTATGAACTTGCACTGCAAACATGCCACCATGATAGAAACACTGCTTTAAGTTTGAAGGACACATGCACTCCCTATCTCCACAAAATAGCTTTAGTAGAAGTGAGTATTTTAAAATTCAGATGGGGTGAAAAACAAACATATCAAAAAAGAAAACATGTCCATCAGCTTGAGTGAGTTTGTTTCCTTCTCTGTTCCATTATGAAATGAATGTACACTTCAGTCAAACATGCTGCGATTTTAGGAAATAATGAAGGCAATACAAGCCAGATGCAGCCATTAAAGAGAGAAAGGAAAAGAAACAAAGAGCTACTTATAGTAACTGTAAAGCAAGCGGTTACAGGCACTGTTACACTTCAAGATTTTGAAGCCTGGCACATGCAAAACTGTTTGGCAAGTCTAGTCTCATCATTCTATTCAATAGAATTGTTACAGAAATAAATAAATAAAAGACAATACTGCTATAGGAAAAGATATTATATATGATCAGAATCAGGTACTTACAATATATTTTAAAAATACTCTTCCTATTATCAATTGATTATTTTTGTGAAACCAGCATGGTATACAGGATTCATCAACCCTTTTCCTTCCAGAACTTTTCAGGCTTTTCAGACTCCTTCTCTGGAGACCTGCCTGGATGCATGCCTGTGTGGCCTGCCCTAGGTAATCCTGCTTTGGCAGGGGGGTTGCACTAGATGATCTCTAGAGATCTCTTACAACCCCTAACATTCTATGATTCTATGATTCTATGACATATTCTTCATCAGGAAGTTGGATCTGTATAAATATTTACATTAATTGCAGTTAAAACTAAGGTTGCATAGCAAAGCAAAGCTAGATTGAATTTCTTCTAAACATTCTTTCTGCAAACAGTAGTACCACAAAATACTCTATTAAGAAAATTTTAAACAGAAGTACATCAATAATATCATAAATATGTCCTATGTAGTATTATCTAATTTATTTCTTAGCTCAGTTGCATGGTTATTTTTTTTTTTTTCCCCAGAGATTTAAAAGACTCATTAAGCTTGCTTTGTGTAATTTTATTGTCTTTGGTCATTTAACCAAATGCTCTTGAATTCCATTTTACATGCACAATGGAATTTACTTTAACTGACACTCCCTAAAGGAAAAAAAAAAAAATCAATTACGTAATCATCTTGATTAGTAGAGTCTCCTAAACATGTATAGGCTTTTGGTAAGCAATTATTATTTATGCAATTCTTCAGAAGTATAGTGTATATTAAGTGGAAAAGGTTAAGGTCTTCTTTCTCAGTAAAAGGTCAATTATCACACCTTCAAATATACATTTTCAGCTTCTCTGAAACTGTATTTGCAAATTCAGATCAAATGGGCCAAACAAGTTTATTAAAAGTAGGTTTGGTAAGAAGTAGTCTAGGAGCTTTTTTAGCTTACTGCTTGGTATGTGTGAATTTTGTATCTGTCGGACTTAGATTATCTTCCTTGACTATTGTAACCACATCTACAATGTCCAGTTTTCAGGGAAGTACTTACTATCTAGGTATCTTTGCGGATTATTGCTATGAATTGATCACACCACTTTTAAAAAGGGATCTAGTGTTTGCTTCTATGGGGACTGAGACTAAGGTTTTCCAAGTTAATCACCTCAGGTAATTAATCAATTTACTAACCTTATTACTGAACTATACAAAAGTATTAAAGAAAATAAATATTCAGTGTAATCACCTTCAACAAATGTATGGAGTGAGATTGTGGTCAAAATGCCCAGGTTGATGTCACACTGAAGCAATAAAATTGGATTTTCCCATTTTGCCACAGAGCTTTGACATACTTTGTGACAGTATTTTTAGTCTTTTCAGTTCAGTAGGCTCCATTTTGCATAAAATATTTTTTAATGTAAACCAGAAAAACAGAAAATGTTAATTTTAAGAGTATGGATTCTCAGAATATCGAGTGAGACATTCTTCTTAGTTGTAGGTTCAAACCACCTGAACTAGAGGAAGATCACATTGTTTTCTTTGAGAAACAGTTGGAGGAGCATAAAGCAGCCATAAAGAGATAGGAAAAACAAGGAAAAAAGTTCTGTTCCTGCATCCCTTGTCGAAGGGCTCTCAGCCCTCATCACTGTGATCTCCACGGCTAAAAACTTTCAGAGACCATAGCATTCCCTGCAAGATGAAATGCATTGAAGCTGTGGCGTTATATATACACATGTCATTCTTAAGAGATGATGTTTCATATACATTGAGACAATAATTGAAACTGGCCTGAAACTCATCGATCTTAAGCACTCCCCTCACAAATTCTCATTCCCAGATATACATATATGTCTATATATACATACATTAACTTATACAGACATGTACATAGACATTCACATAAACACAGTTACACATATATATATCCCTAAATGTGCATATATGTATAAATACTCAGTTCCAGAGAGAGAGAAAACAAACCAATATATTGTTTCTAGTTCATTTGTCAGGATGGAGTTTTAAATATGTTTACATAGGTTAGCAGCAAAGAATATTGCAATACTCTGTCTGTATCTTTGCACATATAGAAACTTTTGCATAACACAGAGCACAGGGATTCTGACATTGCTCTTTATGTTTGCTGTTTCCCCTTCAGCCAAACTAGATTTTGTTGTTTTCTACAGAAAAGTTGACAGTTTGACAACATGGAGATTAATATTTCAATAAAAATACAGTGGCAACCTCAATTTTTGTCTTCCATGCTTTTTCTTCTCATGGAAAGACTGAAATAAGGTCAATGATTTGAGTAATTTCACAACATAGTTCCTTCAGGAGTCATAATGTCAGTGGCCAGCCTAGAAAGGTGGAGTACAAGAATTATGAAATTAATTACTCATTTTTCCTTCTGATCCCAGCAAATAATCTGCATCACTTTTTGTTTCTAGTATTGAGGAGATAAGTAATTTAAAAGAAACTCCTCAAATTTACCCAAGGAAGGAAAGGAAAAGAGTAGTTTAATTTTGCTGAAAATCAGTGAGCAAAAACTTAATAGTCATTCACACGTTAAAAAAACACTATGATACCACACTTAATATTCTACAGTTCTGCTTCTATGAAATGAAATATATTATCTTGTCTGCTTTTTAAGTCAGACATTTTTATGAAAGTGTATCCATTAAATTGTCGTTCTCACATTTTGGTAGCTTTCTTTATCGTCCTTAAAAAGTGTGAATGATTGGCTGACTCAGATTATGAAGGTATACCAGCAGATGTGAATGATAAAGCTATTTATTGCCACTGCTCTCTTAACAAAACAAAGTTATTACTGAAATTTCAAATGAAACATAAGCCTCCCAAAACCTTTTCTAATAACTGCTCTTCTCAAGACAATTTTGAAACCTTTTGACAAAATGTTTACCTGAGAATTAAATATTTGCTGAAGGGACATTGATATTAAAGACAAGCTAGAATTTCAGTTGCAATAATACCTTGTGAATTTAGTAGAAAGGCAGGAAGCTTTTAATATCTTGTTTTGTAGTTCTGTACACTAGATGGCACTGATAAAGTATTGCTCAATACACTAATCATCTTGAAGTACTTTTCTATTAATCCTCAGTGCTTTATTTCAGGATTTTAAAAATGAAACATTGTTTTGCCACAAATAAAAGTTAAAAGGAAAAATAAAGGAGGAAAAGAAAATAATTTTGGTTTGTCCCAGAATATTTCATAAGGCTAGTATTCCCCAAAGACTGTTTCCAGCTTCCACTGGTAGTTCCATAGCTACATTACGCACACCATGAGAGCACTGCTTGCTCCTTACAGGAGTAGGCTAAATTTACACAAAACTGTGAAAAGCATGTGTTGTTTCATTTTTGTTTTTTTTTTTTTTTGCATCACCAGTGTGTGGTTTACCTTAGAAAGGGATGGTATTTAGGAAAAGTGATTTATCTTTCAATCCATTAACTCAATCAACTAAGCAAAACTTTTTGCTGTTCTCATTTACACTAGAGCCAGGCAGAGACTGTTACCCACATTTGAGGAGTGCACATCTCACTCTGTGCTCCCTGCAAGGGTGTTCAGAAAGGTCATCCATAAGTATAGATAACATATCTGTAAGGCTTATCTCTGCTAATGCTGGGAAAGAGACAGGCTCCTCCGGAGGGTGATATCAGAGGAGGAACTCCAACTGAGTGCTCTGAGATGCCCTGCAGCAGAGCTTTGTAGCCCCATGTACAACAGAAAGGGTTTATAAAGACTAATCTCATTGACCTAAAATTGGTCTCTGTGACTACTCCCCAAAGTCTACTTTTTTTTATATACTGAACTATCACAAACAATTTCATTTAAGGAAGGTGATTTGCAAGAATCTCTAAGAGTACTGCTAATTATATGCATAAATTTTTGAAACTCATTATATTTTGCATGTAGTTATTTCCTAAGGACAACAAAATGCATTGTTACATTTTTTGTAGAACATTGTGGTAATCAATGTTTTCTTTATAAAGTCTTATTTTATACATTAACAGAAAATATGACATGATCTCTAATTCTTGAGAAGAAAAAAGGTAATGACATAATATTTGATGCATACTAGCTTTTATTCATTTTAACATGAACAATTAATCTTATTTCAGAAACTGTGGAGCAAGCAAGCAGTTGCGCTATGGTGTATCTAATAGCTTTTGTTTAATTAAAGAAAAAAATTAATCATCTGATTTATAACTTTCAAAAATGCATGTATAAGATCTATTTTTAAAAAGAATCTGATTAAATATTTTCTCTAGCTTCACAGAACTTCTTTTAAACATACAATATCTATATATAGTTCCAAATTACTTGTAATAACAACTAATTATATCTGAATTATTTTTGTCATTCTTGAAATAATGTGATCAAAACGTGTTTTTGACAAAATAGAAGACATCTTAAATCAATAGTTCCACCAAAAGAAAGTTAATTTAAAGTTCATATTTGTGAAACCTAATTCAAAATCAGCATGCTTTAACACACTTCTGAGGTTTCACCCTCTCCTTTGTTCTTTTTAGCTGTGAGCACTGGTTACCTGTAACCCTTGTGGTTGAAGAATTCCTGAAGACACAAAAAAATAAATAGATCTCATGTATTATTAAAAAAACTCCAGAGATTGTTGCCTCCACTTTTTAATTCACATAATGGTATCTATCTGTGCTTATATACACTTTAGGGATAAAAATACATCCTTCAGAAGCTTTGGTATAAACTAAATATAGCATTTCAAAGCTTTAATTTTGAATCCCTTGGCCATCTGTAATTTAAGCAGATGCTTTAATATTATCTGGTCAAATACACAAACCAGAATAATTCTTGTACTCAGTGTTGCACTTCAGAAAGTGACTCTTTTTCAGTTTTGGGCGTCTGGGCTTATTCAAGTCCTGGTTCAGGTCACCGGTTAAAATATATTTCATGCTCCCACCCTACTTCACATCCCTCTACTGGAAAATGATTGACAGCACCTGCTTTGTAAAACACAGAGGGGCACTATAGAATTATGTAAAAACAGCTATACTCACAGTAAAAGTTGAAAAAAGTTCATATATTTATTAATTATATGCAATGTGCAAAATTTCTAGGGTTGTATCTAGGAATTCCAATCCCAAAGAAGTGCAAAGACAAAATATATCTCAGGGAGGACAATTATTCTTTGAATTACCTTTACAAAGGGCATTAGCATTCATTTCATGTAGTACCCTTCCCTATGTGCTTAAGAGAGCAGTTACTCTAGGCTAAGCTGGAGCATACACAAAGAGTATCTCTTGTATGTATATACTTAAAATATAATAAAATAAAATATATAAAATAATATACCAATGAGCTTGGTCAAATGCTTAGGCAACTGTAGGCTTATCACACAACTATAATATAACCTGGAAAAACTACCTTGTCCTAAAAAAAAAGTGTTTTAAAACACCCCTTGATCTTCCGAGGTTTGGAAATCTGTCCACAAACCAATAAAACCCTTCTCCATCCAGGCCTCGCTCTAACGTACTATATGAAATTTTAACATTCAGTCATAAAAATTGCAAATATTACTATGTCTCCCATGTTCTGTAAGAAAGAACTGGTTGGTAGTCTAGTATTAACTGGAATGGATAAAGAAGTCCTAGGATATCCCAAATTCAAAGCAGTTTGTGTTTGTTACAATTGAACTTGCTATCTTCTTGTGGAGTGATACACCCACTAGTGCAAAGAGTGTATTTTATATTATGCAGTCAAAAAAAATCTTGAAATTAGTAAGGATGAAATATTAAAAATATTTAGAATTATTCTGATAATAATTCAAAGATGAAAGAGAAAAGTTGATCCATGGGGCTACCTGAAGTTTCACCAGTGAGCTTATGTTGAAAGTAAACTTCCACTTTGGACACCGCTATTATTATTTCTGCCTACTGGTAGTAATCTTTAATGCAAAATATATACAGATGCACTTATTGAATTGAGGACATCAATTTATTCTATTTAATAAGCTCATAGGTTAGATGATTTCAATAATATCCTCTTTACAGACATCAGGCTCTGGGCAGTAATATTACATCTTACATGTCCTTTGAATTTTTAGAGTCAATGAATCAAATCTTGTGTGAATTCATGAGAAAAGCAAAATGAAAATTCCAAAACATGAAAACTATAAAGCTTACATAAATTTAAAAAACATACAGATATTTTTATGACATATTTTACATTGACTTTAAACAAAATAGCAAGCAACAAGAC
>VWZK01012416.1:0-28965 GCA_013396935.1 Baryphthengus martii
TTAATGAGATGCTAATAGCAGGTGGGACCTCCTTAAACTGTCAGAAAATGAATAGGAGAGACTGTTGAAACTCAAGTGCTTGGAAGAGCCTGAAGGATCACTTGTGATGCAAGTAGGTTGTTTTGCCATTAATATTTAAGTGTATTTTTAGGAGAAGGACAACAGTATTGATACATATCAAATTGAAAATGACAGGTCACCTATGAGCACTGCCTTGAGTTTTTATTTTTTTTTTATGTGTAGCTGCATTTGGTCAGCATTTCACAGATCTTTTTGGGATGCATGGACTATCTGTGATAATGTATTCAGAAGAGAATTTAGGAAAGCAATACTGCAGTCTTGGAGCTTTTTACTTTCAGAACTTTCAGAAAAATTGCCCTAAAAAAAAGAAGAAAGTTATTCCACTGGTTAAAGATTTCTTAGTATAATTTGTAAGTTAGTTTGATTTAAACTTTTGTTTTCGGCAAGTACTGTAAGTAACGACTGACAAGTAATTGCTCTGGCTGTTTTGGAACAAGCACATTTAAATAACCACAATACATAAAAAAAACCAAACCCAAACCAAATCTCTTCTCGTTCTGAGAATATCTTCAAATCGATTCAGTTACGAAACCTCCAACCACTTCCTCCTTGCTTTTCTCCTTGAATCAACCTACTTCCATCTGGCTTATTTCGACTGGCGCTACCTATCCTGAAGCAGTCTTCATTTCTGTTTCATTATTTCCTTATTATGCTTCTTTTTCTACTTTGAGCAAAGAATTATATGCACTTTTGCTCCATCTCAATCTATCACACTTTTTTTTTTTTCCTCTAGCATACTCCCTCTTAGTCTACAAATTGCTTTCGAAATTATCACTTCAAGAGTTTTCTGCACATTTAATATTAATGTCTGAAAATGCAATTTGTTCTTTAAAATAATCATCAAACATGGCTTTTTGGTGAAGCCAGTGGGACCGATGAATAATGCTGTCATCTAAATACCAGCCAGACTGACCTATACTCTTGCAAGATAACATAGATGTCTCCATCAGACGCAGCAAACATAATTAGCTCCCATGAGCACTCAGAAATATCTTCCTATACTCATAATATCTTTTATGATACTATCCATGAATCCTGAAATTTAAGTGGTTTTAATCAAGGCCTGGATGATTTAACATAGTAGAGAGTATTACGAAAACATTGCTGATACAGCTCCATAGATGTGAAAACACATAAACATAAATAATAACTCTTAGGGTTGAAGTAATATATGAGGTTAGCAGCTCAAGATTGTAAGATTATGGTTTAGTTAAGCTTGATATATATATTGTTCTTTGTCATCCTGCCCTCTCAACCTTACAGTAACAAACTTTAGCAATAACTGATATTTTTACTTAGAATCACAGAATCAGAGAATGGGCTTATTTGGGTTAGAAGCGACCTCCAAAAGTCATCTAGTCCAACCCCCCTGCAGGGAGCAGGGACATCCTCAACTAGAGCAGGTTGCTCAGAGCCCTATCAAGCCTGACCTTGAATGTCTTCAGGGATGGGACCTTCACCACCAACATGGGCAACCTGTTCCAGTGTTCCACCACTCTCAGAGTAAAGAGCTTCCTTCTAATATCCAACTTTGTGGTTATATATCTACTCCATCCTTCAATGGATTCCTACATAACCCCACAATATTTCAGGTTCAAAAAAAAATCAAATTAAAAGAAGTGGAGGCCAGGACAGTCAGGATTATTCCTTACTACAGACAGGCAATCCAAGATCTGGAGTTTCTAATCTATATATGATATTCCTAGTGTAGTAAAAGACTTAGATGGATATAAACAAGAACAGTTCTAAATCTAAATCAAAAAATAAATCAAAATCTCTAAATCTGACGTGTTCTCTTTTCAGTTGTTGACTGTACATCTTCTCTCTTGTAAAAACTTCTCCCAGAGAAAAGTGCCCATCTCTTACATTAGCCTGTCCTGCTAAATGGGACTTCTCAGGTTCTCTCTCGCAGTGATTGTATAGAGTAATTCTTTAAACAGGTTCAAGTCAAAATCAGCAGACTACAACATTTAAAAACCTTTTTGTTCCCTGTGTTCTGCAAGGGTCTTTCAGTCCAGAGCTGTTCTTTGTTAATCCACAAATTGCCTTGATTTTCTCTGCAGGAGCCTATCAAGTCTCACAAAGCCTGAAACTCTGCCAACAGGGAATATTACGTTTCTGGCAGTTTCTTCCAGATAGTAACGAATAACAAAAGCCAAAATGGTCAAAGCTTTGTGGATGTTGAATTTAGGAGGTGGTTTGTTTGTTTCTTTGTTTGTGATAAAACAAGCAGTCTCATTTCTTGATTTTCATCCAAAGTTTTGCTAGATTCGATGGCCTCTATTGAATCTATCCACTGCCTGATCGAACAAAACATTGCCCTGAAGATTTTTTCTTTTCTTACTTTATTTGTAGGCCGTCCTGCAACCCTACTGATATTTGAGCTCAGTGACTGATGCTGTCTATTGTCATTTAGACTTGATGGGGCTCTGAGGAACCTGATCTAGTTAAGGATGACCCTAGAGTGACTAGAGGACCTTCGGAGGTCCCTTTCAACCCAGGGCATTCTATGAATCTATGATTTAGCATCCGATTTCGGAAATGGACAAAACACAGACATTTTGACATGATTTCATAAGCGTTTTGTTGACAATAGAGAGCTGGTAAGATCTGAGGGTCTTGGACTCCCAGGCTCTGAATAGCAATGTAGACTTTCCTCGAAGCTTAATATATTCTGCCTTTGACTAAAGCCTTTTCTCATTCACAGCTCCGACTTTCTAACTGATTTGTGCAAACAGCCCCAGCAGCAGTTCACCAGGTTCTCATCCCAGTCCCCACCTCCTCACCCCTGTCATCTTCTTCTCTCCTGTGTCTCAGCCTTCCCTACATTGCATGGCTCCATTTCTTATCACAAGAGTTTTCTTGTCCAGTCTTCCCCGAACTCCTTCTGTTTTTTCGTTTTCGTCCTCTCATAAGCTGCGAGTCCCATCTTTCCCACTCTGTTTCTCCCTGGATATTAGTGTCCTTGACTGATCAATTCCAGGTCCCTGATCTGAGCTTCTAGTTTCTCATTACTTCCCAGCTCTGCCTTCTCTTGGAAACTCTTCACGTTGTTTAATGAATTTATTAATGAGCTGTGAAGACTAATAAGACAAAATCACCGGATGAGGCATGCTTTTAGGGTAATTAAGTTTGGAGAAAATTAAGACCTGAAGAACCAAGGATTTCTTTTCTCCTGGACCTATAGGGCATTTTTGTCTTTATCCTTCAGCGTGATCTCCTGACCAGAGAGAGACTAATCTGGGACTCTTCAAACACAGAATGAGGCAAGATATTTTCCCTGGAAAGCTGTCACTCTGTATTTATTAACTCTAAGGTGCAAGCTCTTCCTTGCAGACTTTAGTTTGCGTGGTGACCTCACACAGGTGGAGTGAACATTTAAAACTTAATTAGCCCTCTTCCTCAAAGTTAATTTCAATATAAATCTATTTCAATATAAAGCTTTTTCCACAACTTTGTATTATTGCAAGTCTGTCTTGTTTTACTTTTCAGCTGTTTTACAGGCTGCCCAGAGAGGTTGTGGAGCCTCCTTCTCTAGAGACTTTCCAAACCCACCTGGACATGTTCCTCTGCATCCTCCCCTGGGTGATCCTGCTCTGGCAGGGCAGTTGGACTCCATGATCTCCAGAGGTCCCTTCCAACCCCTACCATTCTATGATTTTATGATTCTACTTATCAAGTGAAATTGCTTGGAGACATAATTTCTTCCATTGGTTATGTGCTTTGAACAAGCAGCAATGAAGCATTAAACAGAGCTCTTATCTGACAGAAACTGCTTAGAATTTAGCTACTTAAATCAACAGGCAGGAGACTGGACCATAGACTTACGAATGTCAGGATAGGCCAGTTTATGATTTATATTGTTGGATTACATAGTTAAAGAAAAGATGAGTAGAGGGCTAGATAGCTTTTTGACGCTACTTACCATTAAGTCAGTATTTAATGAAAATATTTACAGGTGCTTAAACGATAAGATTTTATCAAGTTTTAATGATTTTTAGTGGCTGAATGTATTTGATTAATAAAACTGCCACTTTTCATTACTAATGCCAAGGTTGTCAACTTAGTAAAGAGTCTGAATGGGAAAATCAAAGCTGTAAATCATCAGAGATCCTGTAATACTAATGCTCGAGGCTGCATTTACATGGAATTGCAGCGGGAGAAGACTGAGTTTTGTCATCAATAAAACCAGTATGTCTTTAATTCCACAGACACTGTCATAAAGAGGTTTTCCTGGGGGTTGTATTTTTTTTTCCCCCTCTTTTCTTTAAGCATATTTAACTGGAATCGAATGCGAATCTCAAAGTTTATGTTTTGCAGCTGAGCAGGTAAATCTTTCCTCTCCCTGTTTGTTCCTTCAGTCTTCAATTATGTGGATAATTTCATGTTCAGTTATTGCAGTAAAAAACATGGCTTTAGTACATCTACAGTAGGAAATAAGTACCTTGAAATCTTATACAGTTTTAATGCTCTCTTTGCTTTTATGAAGTCATATAAACTTTGGTAAAATAATATTAAATATTACATACCAATTTTCTGTTATTTTTACATCCCTCTTAAACTGATGTAACATACCACACTAAATTCAAGGGAAGAAGATATTCTCCATCTCTATTTCTTCTTGTTTTCTTGATTTCAGACATCTTCCTTTAACATATATCTATCCGTAGACCAAATTCCATGAAGGTTCCTACAAGTAGTGTGAACATACAAGACAATCTACCACTTAAGCAGTTTTCATAATTGATTTTACAGCCTGAAAAGCTGCAGTTGTCAGAAGACAAAAATTAAAAGAAAAAAAAAAAAGGGAAAAAAAAAAAAGAAAGAAAGGCTGGAAGAAAAACTTTAAAAGTTCCTTTCTAATGCAGCCCTTTAAAATTAGATTGGGTTTTCTCATTTTGATAGGAAGTGATTTAAATATCCAGTGTTGATAATTGGATGTCTCATAATGCAAAGTGGTGGGGAACAGGGCGGGCAAGGGAAAAGAAAAGTACCCTGAGGAAAGTGAATCAGATTGAAATATTGCTATTTTCATCTATTGTCAAACTGTGAGTAGTTTGAGTCAGTTCTGATTCAGAATAGCAGCAACCCCACAATCACAGTCCCCTGGCAGAAGAGGACTGGGGATAGGTATGGTAAATACAAAAAAGAGAATTTCTGCATCGAAAGAGTGAAAGCCTTTCATGATGCACACTGAATCTTAACTCCTCACTAGGATGTCTTCTGATTGCTTTCAGAAGAAACCTGGTACACAAATAGGGATCACTAAACCCAGAGTCAATTCCTGGCTTTCTTGAATATTAGCATTTATGGGCAATTCATTTCACCTTTACGACTCACTCTGATGAACATTTCATGATCTTGTGAAAAATGGACCTTGTTCTGCTTTCGTCTTTCTTTTACTTCCACAACAAAAGCTCTCTCTAAGGTAGAAGGAATCAGGCTTATTGAATTTCTTTGTCCATGCCCATAAATCCTTTCAGCATTAACACAATCCTGTGATTTTGCATCGTCTCAAGTGCAAAAGCCACTGAGCTTTTTCTTAAGATAAAAATGCACTGCGAGTCAAAGGTGGGGCTAAGACATTCCACGTGCTGTGGTTTACTAAATCATTACAATAAGAGCTTTGTGCACTGCAGAATCACAGAATCATAGAATCATCGGTGTTGGAAGGGATCTTGAAGATCATCTCGTTCCAATCCCCCTGCCATGGGCAGGGACACTTTCTACTAGAGCAGGTTGCTCAGAGCCCCATCCAATTTGGCCTTAAAAACTTATAGGGATGTGGCTTCCATCATCTCTCTGGGCAACTTGTTCCAGTAGCTCACTGAAGTGCTGGGGTCTGAACCCCGAGCCCTGAAGTGAACTTGACACCTGGATGAATTTCACAATCAGGTCAAAGGGGCTAAGGCTGCCCAGGTGCCCCATGTTGGAACCAAGGGCAAGACTGGGCTGGCCTCTATGTTTGCCACCAAGATCTTTTAGCTCCACTGCTAGCTGCAACCCAGTAGGTATTGAGTGGTGGGGACACATGCCATACCAGACCTTGATGTGAGGGATGGGGCCCCTCTGTTGTGAGAGGGCCCTCCAGGAGAGGAGGCCAGGCCAAGCACACCCTGAAATTATGAGAAACAGCTGCCAATTAGGTGGTGATTAGAAAGTGGAGATAAAAGGCCAATACAGGACCTCATTGGGAGGTGCTGCTGCTGCTGGGAGTTGCTGCAGGAGGGGTTTGTGAGAAGTTTTGTGGAGTCAAGGATAATGGATTGGGTAATACATCTTTCTGGTATTTGTTGGATTGGTTTGGGTCTGGCTATGTTGGGATATGGGTCATGGTTGATATCTCTTTATGTTATTGTATTTTTGGCCCAGTTTGCCTTTTCCGTTGTGTCATTTGCAGTGAGTGGGTTTTTTTTTTGTCCCCCCCTGTAGTCAGCCATGCTATATCATTTATGGGGTCTGTTGAAATAGATAACAAAACCTGCATGAGTTTCACTGTATGTTTTCTGCTGATGACTGCCTCCTTTTTATTGGGCCATGTACTTAGTAAAACACTCACCACCCCCATGGTGAAGAACTTCTTCCTAATGCCCAATCTAAATCTACCTTCCTCTAGTTTGAATCCATTCCCCCTTGTCCTATCACTGCCCAACATCCTAACAAGTGCCTCCTCAGCTTTCTTGTAGGCCCCCTTCAGATACTGGAATCAACCTAGAGTGTAAAGTAGAAAAGAAACAGCCTTGAGGATGTGCCTGCAAAACAGAAATGGTGTCATTGACTGGCTGTTCTATGCCATGACACTACCAGGTGAAGTTGACTCTCCAGGAGTAACACTCTTTATTTCCTGCACTGCATGTATATGTCACACCACCACACAGCAATATTACTCATATTTGTAGTTGAAGTGGTGACAAAAATGCTTCAAGTATCTGTATGGCCCACCTATAGCAAAAGCAAATGAGCAGGTGATGGTCCTGTGCACCATGGATGTTGCGCAAGGCAGGGAATCCAAGTCCAAGTGAGAGTCAGTCTAGATGAAAGGGAAGTGAATGGCTTTGCTTGAATATGTGGGAAGAACAAATGTCATGAGGAAATTCAGGTAGGAGAAGGCAACATTCACTAAGATCTGTGCTGACCTTGACCCTTCTTTGGTGTAGCAGATGGGCAAGGGAAGTATCCCACCAAGTATGGAAAGAGATCTGCACTGTTGAGCTTGAAGCTCATAATGCTTGACTACCATCCCTCTGCTGACTGCAAAGGGCAAGCAGACTGTATCTGGAAAGACAACAGTTGCCTCTGTGATTCAAAAGGTGACATCTGTTATTCCTGAGGTTCTTGGTTGGCATTATCATGTGGCTCATAGAATCAGAATGGTAGTAGGGGTTGGAAGGGACCTCTGGAGATCATAGAGTCCAACTGCCCTGCCAGAACAGGATCACACAGGACAGGCCACACAGGAACAGATTCAGGGGAGTCTTGAAAGTCTCTAGAGAAAAAGACTCCATCACCTCTCTAGGCAGCCTGGGCCAGGCTCTATCACCTCACACCAAAGAAGTTTCTTCTCCTGTTGAGGTGGAACTTGTTGGGTTCCAATTGGTGCCCATTGCCCCTCGTCCTATCCCAGGGCACCACTGACAAGAGCCTGGCCCCTTCTCCTTCACCCCCACCCTGCAGAGATTTGGAAACATGAAGAAGATCCCCTCTCAGGCTTCTCTTCTCCAGACTCAACAGCCCCAGGGTTCTCAGCCTTTCCTCCCAAGAGATATTCCAGTCCCTTCATCATCTTCATAGTCCTCTGTTGGACTCTCTCTCATATTTCTCTGTGCCGCTACTACCACTTGCTACTTGCCTATAACTAATTCCTTGTGTTGTCACAGTTCTCTATGAACATGAAAATTCTATGTAAAGGAAAGTAAACCTGTAAAATAACAGAAATCAAAATAATTACATTACAAAAGCTGCTCCCAGGAAGACTTAAGGAAGACTGAGGGACTTCTATTGACCTGAATATTTTGGAAAGGGCAGCCTTGTTGATCCTGCTGTTCCTGAAATATTGAAATGTGTTGATATTTACAGGGATCCTATTCCTGGGAACTTGCTCCATCTCTGCAATTATTCCTGCTGATGACTCATGAATCCCTCTTCCTCCTCAGAATAGCAGAAGTAGGTTTTTACAAAAGGTGATACCAGATACTTTGTCAGTGCATATCTGCTGCATTCCAGAACTTTTTCCCATCCTTATAGGACTCCTCATTCCAAACACTATTGTAGGGAAACTTACATAGTTTCCCTACATAGTGAATAGTTCATTAATGAGCTTTCTTTGAGACCTTCCTCACAGCCCTGGTCCTGCATTGCTTCAGCTCCCTGGATCTCCACGTTGAATTATTTGTGTAGAAAAGCTGCAATATGTCATATTGATGTGTTGTCAGTGAAGGATCCTGAACGCTCCAGGAAAGAAAATAAACAAGCAAAGAGGTCTGAAGGTTGAGTGTGGAAATGCAAGCTGGCTTTGACGTGTTGGTGTGGAATAGGCATAAAATCGGTCAAAACACAGATAATCCAGTTTTTGATATCTAAACCAGCATAGTGAGATTATAAGCGATTGCTATTATTTACACTGCGTCTGTGGTGGTTTTGATCCAACACCAGGAGCCATAAACTGTAATTTTCTTGAACCTCATCCCATGACAAATCCATTTGGCAATACTCCAGGTTGGTTTGAGTTAAGAGTTAAGAAACGTGATAGGCTAGAGAAGACTTCATCCTCTTTTTTGATTAATGCATCATTCTCAAACCGACCTGGAGTACTGCCAAATGGATTTGTTGCTCTTTGTTTAGTATTTGTTGAATAGATTCAATAAATAATTTAACAATACAATTATTAAAAAGCCCTTAATGATATATTGACCACGACTGCACCGTCTGTGCTTTAACTGGATAAGAGCTTTTCCTAAATAGGACAATAACAAAAGACTTCAAGAACAAAGCAAAAGTGAAGTAACCAAAATGATAAACCCAGGTGTTAATGTACTCAAAGGTTTATGAACTACATGAATCAAAAGCAGAAATGCAATGAAATAATCTTCAACATTATTCTTTTCATTTTATACTCAGTTCTAATATGGAATGACTTACAGCCTTCTTAGAGAAATTCAGATGAGATAATATGAGATGAAGGCATTTTTGAAATGTATAATACTAAAGTTACTTTATTTTCTCTGTCTATTACAGCAGCAGCTTTATGAAGGAAAGCTGAAAATTATAGCAGCATCTTACATCTACTTTATGGGATCGGCCTGAAGCTTACAATAAGCAGACAATAAATTAATTTTTTTTTTCTTTTTCTGAGCCAGCATCAGTACTAAAAAAGCACTTCCAAATACTAGTTAAAGGGTAGTACAAAAATCTTAGAGTCAAGGAGAGATTACCTCAAGAAAATGGTGGAATTCAATCTTAAACTTTTTTTTCCAAACATCTATTATCCATAAGTATTTGAAGTTATGATGTTTACAATATTCTTAAGAAATCATTACTTTCAGAAGTAGCAATGCTTGATATCTGGGATTTTCCTTGGCAATTTTTCAAATACTTTGGGAAGCAGTGGAGGAGAATCTATGAGTGAATGAATGTATGTACGAATTTCAGGACTGAAAAAGAGATGTGTAGAAGCTACCTAATAATGCAATGGTTAATATGCTATTAGAGGCATTGAAACTGTTTCAGGATGTTACTGTTGGTTCAATCTCAGGTAAATCTACAAGAGTAAATTCTTCTTCCCAGAGGATGACTGAGAGTGGATGTAGAATAACTGCCAGCAGTGCTCATGTTTTAGAAACGGGTTTGGGTAGAGAGTAAAAAAGGGGTTTTTTTGTGATTCAATATCAAAGACCATCAGAAGTTACCAAAAACAGGAGTAATGAAAAATCTATTACTTGATGTAATTTCTGCCACGGTTTAGGAACAGGACTGTCCACTAGACCTGTAAGGGACATTCTCTGCTAACCCCTGCTCCCTTCCCAAAGAGGAAGAGAAAGGGAATAAGGAAGAGAGACTTGTTGAATAGAAAAGGAAACTAGAACAGCTTGAATGGAAATGAAAATAATAATAATAAAATGGAATATATACAAATATATACAAACACAGTATCAAACCCAGTCATCCCTGATGGCAATTACTTCACTGTCACCACTGATGCCGTGGAGCAGGCACCGGGAAACTCCCAGTCTGGACTCAGCAGCAGGTGGGAATCAGATTCAGGAGCTGGATTCTGGAACTGAATTCAGGAACACATGGATTGGGATCGAAGGGAGA
Organism: Baryphthengus martii; assembly: GCA_013396935.1. NCBI lineage: Eukaryota > Metazoa > Chordata > Aves > Coraciiformes > Momotidae > Baryphthengus > Baryphthengus martii. The sequence goes on from VWZK01012416.1 coordinate 10,396, forward strand.
ATGGACAGAGCACTCCTCGGATGATGGCCAGTGAAGAAGAGGCTTGACCCTCGTGATCCCTCAGCTTTATACCAAATATGATGTCTCTGGGATGGAATCCTTCGCTGGTCAGCTTGAGGTCACCTGTCTTGGCTGCTCCTCCCTGGAGATGAGGTCTTTTATTTTCTGCACCCTCAACGTGGTGCACAAGGTCTAGTAGTTACCTTGGTCTGCACACCAACCCTTGGTAGTCAGTCTAAACATTGGGCATTGTCACTCCTAGAAGCAGACACAGCCTGCAAAAGTCTGATGTTAACTTCAGATCATGCAGTTACTTTGAAGAGACTTAACTGAAAAGTAAATTCACTAAATAGGATTAGTTCTGTTCTAACTGAAACCATGACAACTTCTCTGGAGTTCCCCTGTCCTAAGAAGGTTTTTTTTGCCATAAAAGATGTTAAGTTTTGCACAAAGAAATTAAATCCATTTAAGGTGTATTATTTTAAGATTGTGACAACAGGAAAACTTTGTATTGTGTTTTAAGAAATCCCAGATAATAGGGTATTTATTAACATCCTGCCATCCTGTTCTCTGCACATCTCACCATACATCTGATTTTTAAACAGACCTTGTTAGAGGATAAGATTAAGCACCATTTGCAATGGGCCTTGGCCTGAGTTATGAGGCTACTGCTGAGCTAAAGGGACTTCTGTTTTCTCAAATGACGCAGCTCAACCCAAACTTTCTACACCTGTAAGTCGCAGTTTAGAACGTCAAGACTGAAACAACATTCAGCTGCTTTATTTGCTGCTAGAGGAAACTAAAAGTTAGCTCTGCACCCTGGCTGGTGTTCCCTGAAGGATATGGAAGGAGATTCTGTCAGCCCAGTACTGAAAATATTCTTCAAGGATGCAAAGGGGATGGTCTCGCTACACGATGCAGCTTTTCTGCTTCAGTGTTTCTGGTGACTCCAAGCAGAAAAGTTAGCCCGGGACTATTCCTTCAAGGTTTCTGATGATGTCTGTCCCAAGAGCAGACACAGCCTGGAGGCAGCTTGTGTTATAGAAAAGAAAATAAACAATGATTTCAGGTGTTTAAGCCTGAGGTGACCTGAATCTCTGAATTTGCTGAGGGGATCCTTGCAGGCACTGTGGAATCTTGTTCAAGGACTCAAATTTTTTCAGACATGTCTCAGGATGTGTCCTTAGCAATTAATCTCTCTATCCATATAAATAAGAATAAGCTGCAAGAAGGTTTTCATCACACTTGAATATGCTTCTGTCTTTATTTTGTCAACACAGGCAACATTTACCAAGTTCTCCTCCTTTTGAAAGAAGCATTTAGAAAAATAAACAGACAAGGTCTCTCTCAGTGGAGGAATGAGGAATGGAAGAATAAGGATAAAAGAGATAGTTTGGAATGGGAGTGTATAAATTGGTATTACTACAACAGACATTTTAATCAATGTTTTGTATTAATAGATAAAAGTTTAACAGTTTCATTTTTTTTGAGGGGGGAGGTTGGTGTGTTTTTTTCTTCTCCCCTTTTTTTTTTTTTTCCTGGGAGGTATCCTTACAAAAATATTGACTAGATGGAGAGAAATTCAGACCAAAGTGGACCAAGATACAGATTAAAACTATGATCTGCAAGTTTGGCTTCAGCTCTGCCTAAAGTTTTGCGTCATTGTGACACGTGTCCAACTACAGGAAGAAGTTGTACGAGAATTTCAATACATATTTAACATCTGTATGTGCTTCACAGCAAACTGCATCTAGTGAAGAACGTGTAAGATGCATATTCTTTTTTCTTTTCAAGCTTCTTTGCAAGTCTTCTATGATTCTTCTACTTAATTATTATGAGAAAATCTCTATTTTGAACCAATAGTACTGAAGGAATAAATCGGCACACTGTTTTTAGTATGCAAAAGACATGTGTGGAGCTGTGGACATGAAGAGCAGTAAACTCTTCAGATGCTTTTTTTCCCCTCTAACTGCTCCTGCTTGTAGGAGGTGTGCAATTAACTTTGATACTGCCTTGAATTAGAATGTGGGTGGTAGTTCTTCTCAGATGAAAATCTGTATTTTTTATACTTACCTAAAAATAAGCTCCTTTGGTACACCACCATATATTGTGGTTTTGAGGGGTGGGGGTGATGGAGGGAGGGATGTCCCCAGGTCCAAGATAGACTTAAAAGATTTATACAAGCTAAAGAGAACTTACTACTGTCGCAGACACTTAAAATAACTAGAACAGGAGAGGACTGTGGATTGTTTCTGCTAAAGAAAGATAATGTAGACGGTATTGTGAAACTCTTTCATTGGGAAGCAAACTAGATCTTCAACATAGCTAAATGTAGGATTCCAAATGCCAGTCTTTATGGGTCATGTCAGAAGGAAAATTTTAATTTTCCTCTCCGCTGAGGATATATGCAAGATTCTAAATTCTGAGAAAAAAAAATGGAATGCTTTGAAAGAGAGGCTGATGAGAAAATGCCCCATTATTATGCAGAATTATCCTATATAAGGAGATTGTCTACTATTATAGTTCTACCATTATTTTGTATAGTGAGGTCTGAAAGACTAAACAGACTCACTTGCAAGGTTTCTTTGAGAAAACAACCTATTCAAGAGTATTCATCTGTTCAGAAACAGAAGGACATCGGCAGAACTTAGGACAAGTCACTGGAGTGTTTTGAAATCCTTTTCCTCTACTCTTGGTATTATGTGGTTTACTTCTAGGAAGCAATGAAACTCTGGTCCACACCTTCAGTTTGTTTCAAGTTGACTATAATTAACTTTTTCTGATGTAATGAGTGGTAGTCTACTTGGTGCCTTCTGCCAAAATTATTTTGTAATTGCTGCAATGCACCAGGGCTGATGCCAGTCTGGATTTCTGTCCCTGCCGAACTGCCACATCCAAGGGCCAAGGGGTCACCTCTGGTTCTCTGTGGGATTCTGTGGTAGCCCTGGTCATAGTAGGCTTCCTTACCTTTCAGGAATGCTCTCTCATGTTCACAGATTTATAGAATGGTAGGGGTTGGAAGGGACCTCAGAATATTGAGTCCAAGCCCCCTGCCAGAGCAGGATCACCTAGAGTGGGTCACACAGGAACAGATCCAGGCAGATTTTGAAAGTCTCCAGAGATAGACTCCACCACTCCCCTGGGCAGTCTGTTCCAGGCTCTGTTACTCTCACTGTAAAGAAGTTTTTCCTTATGTTGAGTTTAAACCTTTTATTTTCCAGTTTATACCCATTGCCCCTAGTCCTGTTACTGGACACTACTGAGAAGAGTCTGGCCTCATCTTCCTGACACCCATCCTTTAGATATTTACAGGAGTTGATGAGATCCCCCCTCAGCCTCCTCCTCTTCAAGCTAAACAGACTCAGCACTCTCAGACTCTCCTCATACGGCAGATGCTTCACTCCCCTTACCATCTTAGCGGCCCACTGTTAGACTCTTTCCAGCAGTTCCCTGTCCTTCTTCAACTGGGGGTCCCAGAACTGGACATAATATTCCAGAGATGGTCTCACCAGGGCAGGTTAGAGGAGTAGGAGAACTTCCCTTGAGGTTATCCCGTAGCATTACTTTGGTTGTATTTGCTGGAAGAAAACTTACTAAACACTTATTCTTGCATTGTACCATTTCCTCAGCTATCTGACAGCACAGCTCATACTTGCCAGACTCTCTGACAGGTAATGGTAAGATATTCATTGGCTTCAGTAGGCAGTGGAAAAATCCAGCATCAGGCAGTTAATTACAGAAGGGATTTGGGTTCTTGTCAGTGTAACTAGGAAGCAGAAGGTGTTGACTGAAATGGAGTAGTTATTAGGAACAAGACCTGGATATTGTGAATATGAGCTGCTGAAAAGGGTCCTACAAGCAAAGAGCCTCCATGACCACATGGAAGAAATCCAGAAGCACGATCCTGATGTGAAAGAGTAAAGGCTAAATTTAGAGAGAACTTGCCAGCACATAACTAGTCTGTGCTGCACTTTTTCTAAGATATGGTAAATTAGGATCTAAAAAGACACTCAGCACCTTAGAGAAACATGTGAATAGTCATCCCATTCTGTAACAAAATTCTCATTAAGATTGTAGATTCAGCAGTGAATAAAATCTAAAACATGCTGTGTAATAATGTGAGTTTTAAATGAAGCAAAATTGCTGCTTGTGAAGGACTTTCAGATAACATTATTGCAACCCAGGGCAACCTTCACACTTTGCGTTAATATAAAACTTTTGATTGAGCCAACCATAAATCACCAATACAGTGGTGTAATGACACAGAAGGAGGAACAAAAGCCAGAGGTACTGGAATAGTAAAAGGCTAGAAAGTGGTTCTCAGCTGTATGAATTGCAGAGGCTCACGGGTCTTATATAATATGTCTTTCTACACTCATTATGATGATATTAATATCAGTATCATCAATATAAGCAAGAAAATCACAGAATCACATAATGATGGGAGCTGGAAGAGACCTCTGGAGATCATCAAGTCCAACCCCCCTGCCAGAGCAGGATCACCCAGGGCAGGTCACAGAGAAACGCATCCAGTTGGGTCTTGAAAGTCTCCAGAGAAGGAGACTCCACCACCTCTCTGGGCAGCCTGGGCCAGTGCTCTGTAACCCTTATGGTAAAGAAGTTTTTCCTCATGTTGAGGTGGAACTTCCTGTGCTCCAGCTTGAATCCATTGCCCCTTGTCCTATCCCAGGGCACAAGTGAAAAGAGGTTGACACTTCCTTCTTGTCACCCAGCCCTCGGATATTTATACACATTAATTAGATCCCCTCTCAGTTGTCTTCTCTCCAGACTAAACAGCCCCAGGTGTCTCAGCCTTTCCTCATAAGGCATGTGCTGCAGTCCGTTCATCATCCTCGTAGCCTTCATTGGACTCTCTCAAGTAAATCCCTGTCCCTCTTGAACTGGGGAGCCCAGAACTGGATGCAATACTCCAGGTGAAGTCTCACTAGGGCAGAGTAGAGGGAGAGGAGAAGCTCCCTTGATCTGTTGGGCACACTCTGTTTAATGCCCCCCAGAAGACCATTGGCCTTCTTGGCCACAAGGACCCATTGCTGTCCCATGGAGAACTTGTTGTCCTCCAGGACTCCAAGGTCCTTCTCCACAGAGCTGCTCTCTAGCAGATCGCCTCCTAACCTGTACAGGTGCATTTTATTATTCCTTCCCAGGTGCAGGACTCTGCACTTATTTTTATTGAACCTCATGAGGTTCCTCTTTGCCCATCTCTCCAGCCTGTCCAAGTCTTGCACAGCCCTCAGGGGTGTCAGGAAAAAGTGCAGATGAGGAGGGTGCTAGGAAGGTCTCCATTGCTGTGAAGAATTCGTAACTCCACACTTTTGAAGTAAAGAGTCAAAATCTCTTTCCTAGCAAAACACAGAAGCAAAACCAGCTCTCTGTTTTTTGGTTTTTTTTTTTTGTTGGTTTTTTTTTTTTTGTGAGACCAATGTCCCTATTTGATTAATCTTCATGCTAAATTCTGTGACGAGTTCACCTCGTTCTTGATATTGCTGTTAAGTATTGAATCACTCTTTCAAGCTCAGACAAGAGCTCAGGTCAACAACTCCAAACTCTGGGTTATGGATACTGGAGAACAGAGCGAAACCTGTCATCCTCCTGTTCTGGTAAATTATCCTGGAATGGAAAACGATGGAGCTCCAGCAGAATGGAGGAGGACACCAGGACTCCATGTGCAAAGAGGAGTGACAAATAAAACATTGCACATGAATAAGTAAATGAAGACATTAATTCAAGAATCCTTTAAAGGTTAAACAAAACTTCCAAATTATGCAACTAGCAGATAAAAAAACCCAACAGGTTGAAGATAAATCTAATCGAAAAAGATTGTGTAGTTTTTTTCCATACAATATGAAAATATTTTAAAAGGACAACTTGAGGTCCTTTAATGAGGACAACTGGAATTTTTCTTAGGGAAAAATCGCTTCCTACTGAAATTTTCCCTTAAGAAAGAAATGCAGGTGAAGACCTGCCTCTGAGCCTTCCACTGTCTATTCTTTCTGTACTTTTGCTTTCACAACAAAGTAAAGTGACTTTATTTCTAATCTCTCACCATTTTTGGCAGTAAGGGCCTATACAAAGGACACAAAGCATTTATCTCTGCAAGGCATAAGATTTAAATACTAAGAATTAAACTAGTTCTTTATGCAGTTCCTCCAAACTTATAGAATATGGAGAGGAATAACATCCTTTTCACTTCTCTTGCCCTAATCATCTTTTGTACTGTTGAGAAGCAGGAGAAAGGTGTTTTTATGGCTTAGTACACTTAGCCCACTGGCATTAAGCTGAGTTTTCTCTAGTTTCTAGTGACTGAAGCATTACTCACATTAAATAACCAGTTTCAGACTTCTATATTTCAGTATCTGATCTCAGGCCAGAATTAGAGAAAACCTCCATTAACTGCAATAGGCTACTGATGAAATTATCAATTGCTCTCTTCAGAAGCTGTTTTGCTCTGAGCTTTGGGAAACGTTTTTGTAATAAGACGGGCAAGTGTTGGATTTGCAGGGCGATTTAAAAGTTTTGCTACCCGTAAGAGTCAGTCAAATTTGGAATCAACACAGGAAAATGCTCTGATCAAACAGAAGTAGTATTAATAATGATCTATTTAATTATTACAGTTCTAACCTAAGTGGCTAACAAAATTATCAGAATCTATTATATGAAGTTTACAATATCAAATGAATTGCTGTTAAAATTATAAACTGAGATTTCTCTTAGAAAAACAATAGCTTGTTCAAAATATTCATTCCGATTACCATTTGACATGTGAATATCTTTTATAAGTCAATACAGCCACTGTTGATTATCTCTGCTAAAATGGGATTTGATTCACTGCAAACACTGTGACAGAGATAAAAAAATGTCAACAAAAAGATTATTGCTAAATCTTCTTATAATCAGACTAGTTCTCTGTTTTCACATAAATTGGTGTTTACTGTTCAGAAAAGAAACCCTACAATATTCCCTCATTCTAGACATGATTACTGTGGCAAGGACTTTCAATATTATTCTGTTCCTCTGAAAGGAGCCAAAGAATGATAGCCAAGTCAAATCCAGGCTGTGTATTTGGTGCTGCGCACAAAGTAATTTTAAGCTGTATAAACATTCTGGATTTAAGTGTGTTGTTGGAGTCATATTTCACAATAAGCTATGAAAAACGAGTGAGGAAAAAAGAAGAGAGTGAATTCGTTATCTATGCCATGGGTTAGTTCTGTGGGTCAGTACCTGGGCATCATTTACAAGTACTGAGCAGTGTTTTCAACCTACTTGAAGCCCTAAATGGGATTTTGTGTTCTTGCAATGGGTCTGATGCATTCAATTAAGCACAAAGCTGTGGCGAAAGCTGCAGATAAGAAAGATAAGATGAGTGAAAACAGGGTTACAGGTGTCAGTAAGGTGTGAGCATCTGCCTGCGTGAAGGCAGCAAGCGGATGTATCTTCATCATTGGAGCTGGAGAGATGAGCAAGAAGGGCTTTGAAGGGTTAATTCCTGGTCCCTGTTGGTTTGGCAGTGCTGGAGCTGCTGGGAATGAGATCCCAGGAGGGCAGAAGATGCACAGGGACTCTGAGAAGTTGTATGTGTGCATTTGTGAAGGTCAGAAGTAAAAGAGTGTGATGGGGGGCAGCAGATTCTGGTGAAAGGTGGCACCTCAGAAACAGGTTTTCGAAAGCCCGGAGCTGATTTAGTGAACCTTGGGAACAAAGGCAGACACGGTTTGTAAGGTTTGCAAGGTCTAACACTGAGACCACAAACTTCAAGAACCCAAGGACCCAGGATGTAGACCAGATACAAGAGAAGACCCAACAACTGTGGCAATGGGCCGTACCTGGAAGCATCTAAAGGGAGATACCTGGGAACTGAAAATCTGGAGAGCAGAACAATGGAGCATTCTCCCATCAAACCATTTTCTGTTCTACCTGTTTGAGGAGCATTAGACAATTTTTTTATTTTTTTTTTTTCCACACACAAATGTCAGAAACACAGAAGATATTGTCTGGCATCAGAGGAAAAGAAAAGTTCTGAGATGCAGGAATCCAGCTGCCCGTCCACTCGTGCCAGGTTAAAAAATAAAAATGAAAAATATTCTTTCTCCCCTTCTCCACTCACAGGCAGGACAGGAAAAAACGAGGAGGGGACAATATTTGAATGAGGAAGAGACCCTGTTTGAAATCACGGGAACCCAGACTAGATGTCTGCTGAGGACAGTAAACCAAAGCCTAACCACCAAAGCAATTGCTATTATGTGATCCCCTGACTGAAAGCAGCAAAACTCCTGCAGTTCCAAAAAAGTAAAAATAGTCACTGATCTCAAATGACGGAGAGCATTTATCTGAGTCTCCACTTGTCTGCTTCAAGTTGCCAGCTGATTAAAGACAGCTGGAGGAGCGTGCGCTGGATCACACTAAATTCGGTATTTGAGGGAAAGAAAAATTAAAATTCACATTTGAACTGGGAAGAGCACATCAATGACAAGCACTCTCTGATGTGCTATCAGACCTCAGAGGGACATTAAAAAATGTCAATGACCTTAAAACTCCGAAGTTTCGTGAATATTTGTGAAATAAATGCCTTCAGATCAGATGGCTGGTACAGGAGAGGGAGTGACTGAATCAGATCATTAAAAACAAACACGCACAGGCACAGAAACATTCAGCAGCTAGAGCATCTCATGCATTTTTTTTTTTTCCTTTTGTCGTCAGGGCCATGAGTGCACCAACAAAATCCAGCTGCCCTGATCATCCTGTGACCATCCTTCTCTGCCACGTACCTTGCAAGCCTTTTCCCAAGCTGCCTGCTGCCAGCCCTGGCTTTGCCTTGTGAGGGTGGACGGACTGGGTGGTGGTCCTACTCTATCAACATTGACCTATGGGGTGATGGCTGGACTGCTGGCCGAGCTCCAGGCTCTCACCGGGCAGTTTGGCTCATCCTGAGTGAGTACTCACCTCTGTGCCTCCAGCTAAGTGATCTGGGAGTATTTAACAGCAAAAAAAAAAAAAGAAAAGCTGATTTTGATATGGTTTCTGAAGCCAGCTGCTCTTCTAGGCACATGAACACCTTTTCCTCTGGATAAATCTCTGGAAGTGTATTGATCTTTTGACAAAAAGAAGGAGAATCAGCTAATGCCTCTCTCTGCCTGATCCATCCCTTGGCTTGATGGGGGCCCTGCAGTGAAATTTTGCCTCCCCATAAAAACATATCTTCTGCCAATAGCTATTTATGGCGGTCTTTGCATCTTCTTAAAAGATAAGCTTTCTTATTTTTGTTCTCTGGCAGATTTTTACTTGCCTTTTATTGAGTCCCCTGTGTTTTTATTAGAATTGTCCCTAAGAGTTTTATCTGAATCTGCTTTGCAGCCCTGTGATACTGTGCTGAGAGCATCACGTAGGCTGAGGGGCTTGATGAAACAGCAATTTCAGAATATAAAACTCAAATTAGAAGCTGGATGACAGACAGACTCCACTAACCGTCATCTATCCGCTGGATGTGTGCAAAGGTGCACCTTTTTATGGCACTAGTTATGGCTATTTATTGGGTTTGGGTATTGATGCTTGGGAGTTATTTAGAATGTATGAAATGGTGTTTTCTGTCTGATTCTGTATATTTCATTTTTAATGATCAGCTATTAAAATTTTTAACTATGGCACTTTTATGGTGTTTTCTGTTTCTGATGAATTATCTTGAACTTACTTATGCAAAGGCCCCTTTGGACTGCAAAAATTTCTCAGGCTAAAGGCATCTGAGGAAGAACACAAATAGGATTTACTTGCACAATGAAAAGAAGTTTTCAAGTAAATGAAAATTAGATTCAGTAGCTACAAGCTCTTTGTGTTTATCTAGCAGTGTAAAAATATTGAGTGGTTTAACAAGAAGGAATCCACTTTTCCTGGGGGAGACGTCAGCAGAAAAGTGCAAAGAACACTACAGCTCACTCCATGAGCTTTGCTTGTGGAGTCCTTCATGATTTTATTTTTTTTTATTATTATTCCACCCTCCACCCCCCCAAGTGTACTTGGAAAGTCTTGGACTCAGAAATCTGAAGTTTACTGCAAACATACACAGAATACTTCTAAGGATGACATTCTCCCACTCTCCTGTTTTCCTAGTCACCCGTCTGTTGGCTGATTAGTAGTTTAAAAATGTCGAGAATTTTCTCCTTACATGCATTGCCTCTTTTATTTGTTTTTTTATTTTTCCCACAGGTCAATTCCAGGTGGCTTGGTATTCCCTCTACTTTATCTAGACACTGTAGCAAGAGAAGTGCTCTTGCTATAATATCTGAGTACCTTGCCAGATGGCAACAGGGAAATTCTTCTGTATTTGTGAATTAGTTTGACATTTTCTGGCAGCAAAAGCTTACTTAGGGTATAAGGTATAGGTTCGTGACCACAGCACCAGCACTCTTATTTCTGCTGGGCACTCCATGTCATCGCGATATGCAGCAGATATTCATCTAGCTGTGTTTATATTTTAGCATGAAATTCAAAAAGCAATCCCAAGAATAAGCCGAACACCTCTTCCAGATGGCAATGAAAACTCTCACTGGCTGCCAGATTGTTGTAAAAGAGGATAGTATTTTTGCAAGAGTAAAACACACTGCTGTGGCAATGCTTGAAGCCACTGCTGGTTCAAGGCAAGAGATGAGAACATTTCTCATCTTGCTTAGCTTTCAGAAATACACTCCTTGTGACAGCTGGCTTCCTACTTGTGCACCTCTGAAAATGCCTTAGATTAACATAAATGTTATTTAGATATCTGGAAAAGGTTTGGAAAGATGGAAAGTGTATCAAATAGCTGAACTCAACTGAGTACTAAATCTAGTAATTTTGTGGTAAAAATGACTACCATGAAAGGATTTATGCAAGTGCTGGAGGAACAGCAGCGTGTTGCTTGGTGATCAGTGTGACCTCTCCATCAAAGGCAGAACACTGATGAATAGGAGCTAAAAAAACAGGCATCTCTGAACTGGATACAGGTAGGTAATGCCGCAGCAGGTCTCACATTCCAGATGAACATACAATTAAATGAGCAGTAATAGTGTCATAAACCAGCAGAAAGGTTTAAGTCAGAAGCAAAACGGAAGATTTTCAGGTTTTGAATTCGTAGAATCCTAGAATGACTTGAGTTGGGAGGGATCTTCAAGATCATCTGGTGCCAATCCCCCTGCCATGGGCAGGGACACCTCCCACTAGAGCAGGTTGCTCAGAGCCTCATCCAGCCTGGGCTTCAACACTTCCAGGGAGGAGGCTCCACAGCTTCTCTGGGCAACCCCTTCCAGGGTCTCACCACCCTCAGACCAAAGAACTTCTTCCTGATGGCCAATCTAAATCTCCCCTGCTCTAGTTTCAAATCATTGCCCCTTGTGCTGTCACCACAGGCCCTTCTCAAAAGTCCCTCTCCTGCTTTCCTGTAGCCCCCTTCAGATCCTGGAGGCCACTCTAAGGTCTCCCTGGAGCCTTTTCTTCTCGAGGCTGAACAGACTCAACTCCCTCAGCCTGTCCTCAGCCCTCTGGTCATCTCTGAGGCCTCCTCTGGACCCTCTCCAACAGATCCATGTCCTTCTTGTGTTGGGGGCTCCAGAGCTGGATGCAGTGCTCCAGGTGGGGTCTCATCAGCTCAGAGTAGAGGGGTAGAATCACCTCCCTTGACCTGCTGGCCACATACCTTTTGATGTAACCCAGGACACGGGTGGCTTTTTGGACTGACAGTGCACATTGCTGGCTCATGTTAAATGCTTCATCAACCTGTTGTGGAGGACTGCTCCTTGAAGCACATTTTCTCCTATTTTGCCTAGTCTGCTTTTAAATGCCCTGTGTAATAGCAGCTTTCATAATTTCCCTTGGAAGGAAAAGAGGATGCTTAGCACCTCTCTTTGTGAGGAAGCAGTTGTTGGTATCCTGCCTGCTTCCCTTTTTCTAACTCCATCTCATTACTCTGGATGATTCCCTGAGCAGCACTCTGGACAGTGCTGCTCCTCCTTTCTGTCTTGAGTCTGCAAAGGGAGAGCAGCTGCTGGGGCCTTTTTGGGGTACTTCTCTTCAGTAAATAGACATATTGCTTTATTCTACTCATTCACATAGAAACATGCGGCAGGTAGTTGCAGAATTACCTTAAATTTTGTCTCTGAGAAATACTGCACAGTCCCAGGTGTGTTGTGTCCTGCCCTCTTCCAGAGGGAGGGGGATTTGGAGAATCCTTGCTCTGTAACATGGGGTATACTCAAGGTTTTCCAGTATCAGTTTTCACAAGTCTTGGCCCTGAGTTTGGCCCCGACAGGAAATACGATCAACGTTCTGTAAATCCTGCCTCGAAGGTGCCTTAAACTATAGTGTAAAAACAGCCAGAGAGTCTAATCTATGCAAATTTAGGTCAAGGTGCAAACCTGGGGTTTTATTTTGCACATCCTTCGTGTATTTATTGCCTGAGAGCCCCTCCTCAGACATGTCCTGAGATCCACAATGCATTTTTCTACCTAATTACATCAGATTACAAGCAGAGCTGTATGCATTTTATATTGTTTCTTCCAGGTAAGTTTCCACAACATCCTGATAGAGTTGTTTGGGGGTTTGAATAAACTCCAGTTTACTAACAACTTTCTGCCACTATGATGCCTTTAGGAGAATAGAAATAGCATGTGATGGTCCCTGTAGGTTTAATTCAACACTGCTATTGGGTTTTGCACTCATAAACTTGAGCAGAAGTAGAATCATAGAATGCCCCGGGTTGGAATTGACCCCCAAAGGTCATCTAGTCCAACCCTCCTCCAGTGAGCAGGGACATCCTCAACTAGAGCAGGTTGCTCAGAGTCTCATCAAGCCTGAAGTAGTAGCAACAACAATAATAGGAAAAACATTGTCAGTTATTTCACCTTTTCAAGAACAGGGCATACACCAAAAAAAACCAAAACACCAACATAGGAAATACACTTTTTCTTGCTCCACATTAACCGCTCACTTGTTTGAATAAGACTCTACAAAAATGGCTTTGTCCTATGTAAAGGAAGAGTTTAACAGATTCATTTATCAAGACACTGTCAACATCTTAATATGGCTCAGTAATTCTTGGTGCATACGGATTTAGCGGTTCAGGATGGCATCACTTCAGATGTGAGGAAAGCAGAGATAGAAGGGCTTTTTCTCCTATTTCTACTACCCCTTCCAAGGATCTCCATGCCTGAGTACCCAGATATTTTAACAATTTGTTATTTTGGACTTTACTACTATTCACCAACTCTTGTTTGACTTATAGGAAATCTGCATTCCTGAGAAACTTACGGACTACAAGATTCTATATCCATAACAGAAGACAACATTTACATGTGCGCTGTTCACAACATTTTGTTCTGCTAAACTACCAGCCTAAAGATTTAGTGGCTCTTCATTACACAAATTTCTATTCAGTCCCAAGAATGCATTACTGATGTTAGTTGATGGGCCATGACCCAACAGCGGTAGTTCCACAGATTAATTTTATTATTATTATTATTATTATTGTTACTATTATTCACAATGTTTCCCTAAGAAAAACATAGCTCTACTTGTATCCTGAAAAAAAAATAAAGGAAATAAATTAAATTTCTCAAAAATTCACCACCTGCTAAGCAGAAGGTTGCTTCTAACTGGGTCCTTCTGCATCTGGGAGAAGACTTATCAAATGGTAATCATGGAACTTACTGCAGAGTCATGTATTACAACATGACACAACAATGTTGTTAGACATTGCTTGAATTTTATGAGAATGTATCCAGTTCAAATAATGTATTCCATTTACACATATTTTTCCCTGTGTTGTTACTATTATCAGAAACAGCAAGATTTTGGAAGAAATAAGCACATCATCATTAGTTTTTAATTACGATCAATTGGTAAGGTCACTAGCAAAGGCATTTATCAACCGAGAAGCAGTGTCTTTAAAATATTAAGAAAAATATTAAACTTGTGGCTCATTGACTACTATTGATAGTGTCTAATTTCACTAACCCTCCCACGTGCTCAAAATCTTTCTCTTTAATTTCGGTGAAGACATGTATCTCGATGCAGGAACGACTTAATACACTTAGCTGAGGATTGAGGATCATACAATGACTTCAGGTACATAACAACCAACCACGTCAAGTCAGCATTTATTCCCCAGTTTGTGAAATTACCAAAACAAGTAGTGAAGTTATCAAAAAATCTAGAAAAAGTCGACAAGTTTTGAGTCTGCACTTCAGAGGTTTTAACATGAACGTTGGCACCCATTGAAATCAAATTGCACTCTAAAGAAAGCAAACTTGGAACAAATGTTTTGAAACAATTCACTTTCGAAAACAAGCACTACCATTTGTATCATTCTTACCTGCAGAGGTTTTCACGATTTCCGAAGTATTTCTGAGACCCATAAAGTCAAACTGATAGAGTCTCCAAGATTTCTGATCAGCAGCCTCCACTGAATTTTTCCTCCATCTGTAAATCATTTCCTCTTTGGGGTAGCCATCTAGAAATTAATAAATAAATATACATAAATATAAATATTGTATTTCAGAAAAAAAGGTGCTGCAAAGCAGTGTCTGTTCACTGACTTAGAGCTATTTGGGAATACCTAAATTTCTAATCTGGTGCTTTCTCAGTGAGTTGGATACTATAATTCAGTTTAAGAGTTGTACACAACACAGTCAGAAATAGAATCGTTAATATTTGCAAAATCATGATTTTTGCTAGCATGGAGGGTTTTTAACAGAGAAAAGTTCTGACTGGTCTGTCAGAAGCAGATCTTTTCAGAGATGCAATTGGTTGCACTAATTTGGGGTCCAGGCACAGAAATATCCTGCTTTACATAGGAAGAAGCTGTGAAAACTAATAGAATATAAAAAAAAGAGGGGGTCAGTGTATCATGTGAAATGAAAAGCACAGATTGTTTTTAAAGTAGAGGTAGTTCTAACATGGGGTGTGTGCTACTGTACTTCTGAAATGAGCTCAATACAGTACAAAAAAAAAAAGTAAGATTTTAATTACCATGGGATTTTTAAAATGATTATGCCATCACATTATTTTTAAAGGCTGTGGTATTTAACGAGACACCACCTGATGTCTCACAGCTCAAAAAGCTTCTGAAAGTCTTCCTTTATCAATTAAGCAGTCGGTAGTCATAATTAATCCTTATGCCAACATTTAATTTCCTTTTTGTTACAGAACATTTTCCAATAGAAGTCCAACAACAGATCTTCAACCAGCCCAAACCATAATAACAGACCATCCAGAAAATGACAGCGTGCTCATGCTAGTTAAAGCTGGATTGTTCTCTGATGTATAATGCAATAAATTCTGATTCATCCAATAATTAATATAGTAGATGTAGATTACAAAATGAATTAAAAGCCTAACAACAACAATAGTCAGTTAATATAACTGTCTCGTCAGTAATTTATTTATTTTTTTCCCCGTTGGATACTGATAAATTTTTATATTTGCATTGCAAAACAACTTCTCTGGTCATGATGCTATTTCCTTGATGTTTTCCTCCTATGAGTGTCTTCTTCATCTTGTTTAAGGTTTCTCCCAGCTGGGGCACTGCTGTGAGGTGTGCATGGCCTCATTTATTCCCCTCACTAACAGCACGAAAAGTACCCACAAGTCCCTCAGCTCTAATCCGTAGATAATAACGATGCGATAATTCAAAATGCCACGTCCATTTCCCATCAATGTAAATAAAGAAATAACCCATGAAGGACCCGACTGAGTAACAAACACAAACCCTGCCGTTCTCTGTCAGAAATCTCGCTGCCAAGCAGCTTTTGCTGCCAATTCTGCTGTGCCAGTCTGCGAGACTGATCTAGAGGTTAATTTTTTCGGGCTGGCAGATTACGTCAGAGGATCCAGAGGTACAGCGACAGAAGACAAGCTTTGCAGGGCTTCCGAGTCTTAGTCCTGCATCCTCTGAAGCCTTTCATGTCTGTCTCCTATTTACATGAGCCCTGGGAACACATTTCTGATTGAATAGTATCTCCCTCTAACAGAAAGCCTTGGGTTTTACTTCAGGAGCCTTCTCAAATTGACTTCATTTGTGGAGACCATTCCTGGAGACATTCAAGGTCGGGGTTGACAAGGCTCCGAGCAACCTGCTCTAGTTGAGGATCTCCCTGCTCACTGCAGGGGGGTTGAGATGACCTTCAGAAGTCCCTTCCAACCCAAGGTATTTTGTGGTATGATCCTATGATATGATTCTATGATATCTTTTTCCCCACAGTTTGGGAGGGAAGAAGCACCAAAAGGCCTCCTGGCCCTTTTGTGGCTGTTGTGCCCTCACGCTGGGTGCTGGTGGCAGAACCACCCCTTCCTCTCACAGCAGTATCAGGACCATGAGGGAAAAGGGGACAGAAGGGAGTGCAGCTACCATGTGATCTGGGTCCTTATCCTACCTCCTGATGTGGAGGAAAGGAAACCCTTGCCCTGTGGTACCACTTCCCGCTGTAGAACTTGTGAAGCCAAGTGTTAATTTGGAGATTTTTGTAGTAGGTAGTAGATGGGGCACCTTTTCTCAGGCAAATGTCACCATAATCATTGCAAGGAAAAATGTTTCAAATAGCCTGGAAGTAATGAAGATGTTACTGCATTTAAAACATCATTTTAAATTGACCCAAAGCGGACTTTTCACATTTCTTTTTTCCAAATTTTACTGAAAAAGTTGTGTCAATTAGTCTTGAATTCAATTTCTTTCTGAGTTTTTGGCTTTTTTTTTCATCCCATGGCCACCTACCAAAAATCCATTACACTGTCAGTAAGCTTGAAAGCTTGCTATTATATTATCCAAAGCATAGCTGTTTATCCTGACACGAGCAGCACATTGTCAGGAACAAGTTCATGAGATTCTCATCCTTCAGGATTTTTCCTGTATTTTTGAGTAAGATGAAACAGATTCCATTTCAGAATAGCTACATTTGGTATTATTCATTGTCATCAAATAGTAAAGCGGTTGACTTCAGAAGATCACTGTGCCCTTTCAGTAGTAGTCCCCTTAATCCACAGCTGCTGACATCTGCTCTTACAATGGCTGGGTTACTTCCATCAAAGGAGATAAGTGTTAGTGAGTCAACGGGAGTTGTTTCCACCTGTTAAATAACTGCTATTATGTTCTGCTCCAGTGCCAGGTGACTTCACTTTTCATTTACAAGATATAGTATTTCTTGTGGAATAACGACACATTTACTCGGCCAGTATATCACTCCTAGGATGCATTTAACTTCCAGAATGGGCTATGCATGATGGTTCTTCTTTCACTGATATCCAATACTTCTTGTAGACAGCCTAATTACTTCTAGTCCTCCAAATCCTTCTTTTTAGAAAATATTGGAGCTGGAAACTTCAGTACTTTCATCAGAAAAAAAAAAAAATGCAACCTCTGCTGTTGTAACAGAACTAAGAGTGTATTATCTATGCAAATGTCTGTTTTCTTTTGTTTCCCCAGCATGACAAATTGCCGTGTATTACCTTAAAATCTTGACCTTGTGGCTTCAAGCCAGCAATGATGAACAAATTGTTATGAAGTGTATTTATCCTGCCAGGTTGCTTTAGGTTATGTAAGAATGTCCCTACTGCAGTAGGGCAAGGCTCCAGGAGGTGCTGGAGGTTTTCCAGTGAGATGGTGAGAGGGGTGACATGGGAAGAAGACAACCACGGCAACCAAGTGTATGTTTGGTGTTACAGCCATCCAAGCTCTGGCAACCTGCAATTCAGGAGCTTCTCAACCAAAGTCTGGGTCAACACCTTCATTTTCCCTCTCGTGAAGTTACTTGATTGCCTTTAAATTCTCCTTTTCTTTTTGGCCCGATGGTTATTTTGCAGGCTGCACTGTAGCTATTTGCCTCTTCTGCAGGTTTTAGATTTATATAGTACAATGTCAAAGACTTTCAGAGAGCACCTTGACCATATGTTTTTTTTGTAGGACTGGGATTGTGTGCCTTTGGAAAAATAAGTCCAAAACAACTTTGATTTGGTTTATTTCCTCAAGATCTCGGTAGAAAGTGTCCATGTAGTATTTCCTCTTTGCTTTCACCAAAAAATTCAAAGAGTAAATGCACTTTTTGCCATTTTGGAGGTGAACTTATTATAACAGAAAGCCAAATTGTCATGGCAACCTGTGAGATTCTCTGGTTTTCATTACATCTTGCTTTTGTTAATGGAATAATTGAGCTCACATTACCACACTTTCTCACATCACCACCATATATGTTAAAATTGACTAGATAAAAATAGAATCATAGAATCATAGAATGCTTTGGNCAATCAAGATATACCATATCCACTGCTCTACCATCATCTATCCACCTGGTTATATCCTCATAAAAGGTTATTAGGTTGGTTAAACATGGTCTTCCCTTAGTAAAACCATGCTGACTGCTCCTGATGATCCTCTTATCCTTGATCATCTAGTCTGACATAATATTTAAATATTTACACTTCATCCTTCACGTTCATACTGCTTCACTTCCTAGGGAGACTGAGTGATTTGTGTAGAGGCCTCCGCCAAACTGCTGGAAAAACAGTCAAGCTCAGAAACATCCCCAGGCTGGATGAGGACCA
>VWZK01012416.1:29723-78698 GCA_013396935.1 Baryphthengus martii
CTGACAGTGCCCTCTGCTCCCTCAGCCAGGTTGTTGGTGAATATATTGAGCAGCACCAGTCCCAGTACTGATCCTTGAGGGATTCCACTAGATACAGGCCTCTAGCTAATCTGAGTCCCATTGACCACAGTTCTCTGATTCCCATCCTCCAACCAGTTCACCTCACTACCCGATCATCCAGACCACGCTTCCTTAGTTTAGCTGTGAGGATGCTGTGGGAGACGGTGCCAAATGCTTGACTGCAATCAAGATATACCATATCCACTGCTCTACCATCATCTATCCACCTGGTTATATCCTCATAAAAAGTTATTAGGTTGGTTAAACATGGTCTTCCCTTAGTAAAACCATGCTGACTGCTCCTGATGATCCTCTTATCCTTGATCATCTAGTCTGACATAATATTTAAATATTTACACTTCATCCTTCACGTTCATACTGCTTCACTTCCTAGGGAGACTGAGTGATTTGTGTAGAGGCCTCCGCCAAACTGCTGGAAAAACAGTCAAGCTCAGAAACATCCCCAGGCTGGATGAGGACCACATGAAATCATAAGATGGCCATGAGAACTGGTGTCAAGTGGTCCTGAAGTACGTCTGTTACAGGAGTCAACATTGATGGAAAATCAGCAACTTCCATAATATAGCCACCGATATATCCATGCCTGTTAGTGCATCGTGCTGCCTCTAATCTTGATTTCCCCAAGCTCTTTTTGGTCTGACTGTCTTAGATTAACGCCTGATTTCATTGCTTCACCTTTTTTTTTTCTGTGATAATGGCTCTGTTTTAGGAAATGAGTGGAGAAAAGAAGAAGATAGCAGGAAGGGGGTCATGTCGAAAAGGACACAGACCACTTTGTGTTCACATGAACCACAAGCATATCCACCTTGTAGCACAAGGCATAAGACAACAAGGAAGCTCATCTCTCCTTCCTAGCCTTGGAAAAATCTATGTGCTCACAGCACGTGATGAGGAGTTAATGAAAGCAGCAGCAAAGCTGAAAATCTGGGGGAACCAGGCAAGAAAGGATCGCTCAGTGAGGGATCTGCCAGGGGCGTGATGATTGTAACACAAGAATCAGTCTGAAAGAGACAGATTCTGAGAAGTTTCTCCTCTTCCAAGGGTGTGAGATATATATACTCAAAGTCAGGAGAAAGCATGATCTTAAAGACAAGCTGTCAACATCATCCAGAGGCTCCCTTCTCTGGTATCGTGTTGTGGATGACAAATTATGTACTTCCACAAAAGCTGCCTGAATTCTTTTTCTTGTTAGCAAGCACACTGCATTTTTAATCCAAACTTCTCAGCATTTTGGGGGAAGAGGTTTCTCAGTGATCTATTCCTGCCACCTGTCTGGTGTTTGTCCTCAGAATGTTTGTGCACTTTTAAATAGGAGAAATCCCGAAAGTTTCCCTATTCAAAATGATATTACCTTCGATTTCATGATTGTATTCACTTCTCAAGGACAATTAGATGATAGAAAGAGCAAAGTTTTAGTTCAACGAGTTTAAAAAGTAAAATAAAACACACAAGAAAACAAAGGATATAGAAAATTCATGATGTCTTTTCAGGAGAAACCCATCAGGGTAGGCTGAAGCAGAAGTAGGGAAAGAGAACGGAGACATTTAATGGTTTACTTAAGTTCTATGGAAAACAATACTCATAATTGAAAGCACACTGAGTTCTTCGTCCCCAAATGAAGATGATAGGCTTCTCTTCTCACCCATTCATTTAAAAATAAATAAATAAATAAAATAAAATGAGGTATTTTTTAAAGGCAGCTATAATAAAAAGCAGATAAATGTGAATGCTATGAAGATAGCTCTAAAACCCCCAGTGATTTATTCCAGTAGTTGTAGATAATTGCACTTAGTTGATAACTACCGCAATTATAAACATTATTCTTTGCCCTGTTTGCTTGCATCAGTAATTGAGACCTTATTAACAGTACATTAGCCCATGGAAAAAAATCAACCAACATAATCATGACTGCAGAATAATGGATCTAATACTGCCCTGATGTTCAAGGAAGCATCTCCCATTGACGTTTCCTTCCTAAAAAAACGTGTTTTAATATAACTATGATATCACTTTGGCAAGAACTAGAGGATCCAGTCACCGTCATCAACAGTAATGCTTAAATTTGTTTAGTGAGAGAAGCATTAGGAATGTTGATTCAATTTCCTGATACATTATATGGTAGCTTAGCTTTTGGGAGGAACTTGCGTCACCAATACATTTTTGGGGCCTTCAAAACAGTAAGGAGGAAAAGAGGAGTGTTGCTGTGAAAGAGGTAAGTCCCAAAAGAAGGATTTTCTGTTAACCGGCTCTTGTAGGAGGTAATAATTTTCCTGTTGTTTTGCTACTCATAGGCAAATTGCAGTCTTGTCTCAGAGAAAACAGAGAGGAGAATAGAAAAGTGAAAATGAGAAGAGAAAGAAGGAAGGCGGAGAAGAGTGAAGAGGATTGGACTGAATTAAGAGACAGAGATTTTCTCTTGGAGGTATTTTTAGACGTGACTTTTCCTTGTACTCACTTTGTGCAAAAAAAAAAATAAAAAAAAATCAGTTTTCTTTTAAAATCTCACAGATACTTCTCATATAAGGGTGTTATAATTTAGTCTCACACACAGCCCTAGTAGTGAAAAATCCCTGTTCTGAGTATCAGATTTCAAAGGATAGGTAGAATAGTTTGAAATTACATTAAGTAACTAAGGCAATTCTGTTGCGTCATCATACTTTTGTACTCTGTCCTTATGTTTAACAAACAACTACTGTTTGGACGCATTTTCAATTCGTACCCAGACTGATCTGTTTTTCAAAAATGGTTGGGTTGATCATATATTATCCTTGTAATTACACGTTTCTGTTTCATTGCCTTTAGCTTTCTGGAATAAAAAAAAAAAAAAAAGAAAACCCAAAAGCAAACCACCAAAAGAACAAAACAGAAGAAGTCTCGTCTTATAGCATGTCTCAGTGTTTTGCTATGCATTTTCACTTATATACTTATTTTTACTGCTTGTTAACAGTTTTATTTGGAAGGCAATTTTCAGAAGCCTCATGTGTAGCAATTGCTTTTGCCTGTCTGCTTATATTGCTCTGGTCAGCAGATTATCCCACAAATTATTCTGCTGGTAATTAAAACACCTGATAAATGATTCCTCAGATTTAGCTATATTGCATCCCCATTCCTAACATCATTAACAGTTAACGGGCTCATCTTGCTCCTACTTTACTGGATATAAATTGTATAACCTCTAAGAAGATGCTTAGTGACGTAGCCCTTCTAGAGCAAGTGTTTAATTCCTGATGAGTAGGACGGACAGTAGTGCCACCAAAAGATGCTGGCCAGCTGAGTTCAAACACCCTAGCAGAAGCAGAATACCACCCTCTGGAGAATTTTAAAAACAGCTTTTTGTTTGGTTTTGTTTTCCTACCGACTATGTAGGGCACCTCCAATTAAGGGGTAGAACAGCTGTGTGAATTAAATGGTGTAAATTACGTCGAGGATCTTTAGCACAACAATATGTGAACTGAATTAAAAATAGGCCAGAAATGTTCAGTATCGAACTTCAACGGTACTGGATATTACAAGATAAAATAGTCTTGCCTTTGCCCATTAAACGGTAATTATTAAGTGCATCCTCCATATAGAACTTCCTCGAGACCATCCTGATGCAAAAGATACCATTGTTCACATCATCTGAAACAAAGGGCTGAAAAAATGTGTTTTGGCTCATCTGGCAACATATAATGAACAAGCAGAGATTCCAATGGAGACTCAGACCTCTGATAAGCCCAAAAACACAGCCATAAATAGCCCAGGAAATGTAAGAAAATACACCTGTAAAGTTTTTTTAGTTCATGTAGAGGAAGAATGGAGAAAATATAATTTACTTACAGGCTTCTTCCTTTCATTGACAAGTAATCTAAGCTTTTTATTTCACTGCATGATATAATATATATATTTTTTTGCAACACTGAGAACTCATTTTCTGTTCCTTACATGGATGTAACAATATTTAAACCGACAAGGAATCGCCTGCATTTCTACAGATAATCAAGAAGACTTTGTATTCTCATATGAAATAATAATAATTGAGTGAACACAGATTAAAAAAGAAAATATCCACAACTTGAAGGTAGCTGTTACAATGAAATAATAACAGCATCCACAGAAGTATTAGCATCCACCTATATATCAGTGCCCAGTGACTTAAGCCAGAAATACACTACAACCTACTCATATTGTCCCATGTGGAGAATTTTTCTACGCAATTTCAATTACAAAAGTCATTGTAGCTATATGTTCAGCTTCCATAGTCGACAGGGCTTGTAACGAGCCTTAACTGTACATTTTCAGACCCATGAAAATGATAATTTAGGTATCATCAACAATGCTTTTCCTGAATTGCCATGAAACCCATTTCAGGCTTCACAGGAGCTACATCTGCAAAACCTGTGGGTTTACAAGAGTCATCAGAAATGGACTGTGCTCTGTCAACACAGCATTAATGGAAGCAGGTTAAGAATTAAAGATTTCCGTACACGATTTCATAGGTCTTCTCAGAATGCATCACGAATGGATAATAAAAGGGAAAACAACAGAACACTTAACACTGAAAACGCAACATCTTTTCTGAGCACTGCTATTTCACAGAATAAAACAACAATTTGTAGCATAAACTCAAAAGTAAACAGAAAATTTCATTAAACCTGAGATTAAGTAGGGTTGGCTTTTAAAAGAGTTGTGACATACTGCTGCTGCTGTTGACAAAAAAAAAAGCCCAACCTAGGAATTTTAGCACCGTGGAACTTGTCTGCACCATATTGATGCATCATGCGAGACTAGGCGACCAAAGATAGATGTTAATGTATTTTTTTTGTGCCTCATGCTTGCAAAAATAACAGTTCCTGAAAGGGTCGTGGTTAAAATGTAATCTCCCTGTTCTTCATAACAACGCATCAGAAATTATCTGATGAAATGAAGTTTCGGATGAACGGGACACTTCGTTGAGTCTGACATATTTATAGTCACACTCAATTAAATTAAGGAGAGCACTGCACTGTTTTCATTTAAACATCAGCAACAGTGTTATAATGAATTGATGAATACATTAATTTTACATTCACTACATTTGGCCTTCGTCTTCTCTAGATGCATTTATCAATGCCTTTGTCATTTACTTTCCGAGCATCTCAGGGCTGTCACTACCCTTTTTTTTTTTTTCCCAAAAAAAGCTCTACTATTTGTATCTCATTTGCTCTCAGGATACTGCTGATGGAAATTAGTTAATGCTTCTGCATAGTACACCAGCCCAAGTATTCTTCATAACCATTTCTCACCCTTTGAGACACGTGTGTTGATCACAATGATCTTTCTGTGCTTGGTTTGTGTATCTCAATGCCTTAACCTCTTGCCCAGGTATGTTGTTTCAAGCACATCAATCTGTTATTTTTATTAGCTTTATTAGCCCAGCTAAAACATTCTTTCTAAATTTTCTGAGCAGTCATGCTCTCTTACTGTTCTCCCAGATCCCCACAAGAAATCTAAATCTCATTATCTCACAGTACTCAACAGGGTGAATTCTGAGTCTTCTCAGCAGCTTCTTTCTCCATTTCTGGTCCCAGATGCTAATCATGATCTAAATCTCAGATGATCAGTTGTTGCTCTAAAATTGAAGAACTGTTGTGGAGATATGCTTAAAGAATCACAGTCACAGTCACAGAATGGTAGAGGTTGGAAGAGACCTCTGGAGATCACTGAGTCCAACCCCCCTGCCAGAGCAGGATCACACAGGGCAGGACACACAGGAACGTGTCCAGCAGGTGTTTGAAAGTCTCTAGAGAAGGAGACTCCACCATCTCTCTGGGCAACCTGTTCCAGGCTCCAGCACCCTCACAGTAAGTTTTTCCTCATGTTCAGATAGAACCTCCCGTGCTCCAGTTCAACATCAAAGAAGCTAACTCACTAATATTTTAGCCTGGTAAAGATATCAGGTCTACTTCTTGCAGGCATTTTAGTTTTCCTTGTGGTGCAGTATTCCTCAGCTCTTAGGCTCATAGGTTTTCCTGTAGAAGTATTAAAATCAAGTTCTTTAGTACCTTGTCTCAGAATAAAGTACTATCTGAATTAAGTTTACATAACAACTGTACATAGTTTCATGGTGTTTCATTTTCCTCTAACGCTTTAAAGCAAGAATATTGTGATTCAATACACAACAAAACTGCCTTCCATAGCCTTGAACCCTTCAGAGGCTACAGCTCCACAAAGTCCTTCCAGGGCATCAGGCATTGGCCACCACTCAAAAAAAAAAACCCATGTCAAATGATATGACTACAAGGGTGCTCAAGCTGGAGCCTGGGATCCTGATAGTCCTGTCCCAGACAAAAGTACTTTCTGGTCCCTCACTAGTTCACACCTTTCCTGCAGCTTTAAAAATGATAATGATGCCAGTTTCACAAAGCAGTTGCCAGGTTTTCTCAGAAACCTTTGTTCTTGCGAACTGTGCACCCGTGCTTCCGAAAAAAAAAAGAAAAAATAGTATTACCTGTATATCCAGCTCTGTGCTGGTTTGAGTTAGAACAGAACTAATTCTGTTCAGTGATTTGACTTTCCAGCTCAGTCTCTTTGAAGTAACTACACTTTCTGATGTAGGTGGAAGATTTTCTCAGTCTCTACTTCCAGCAGGGATAACTCTCTTTGTTTAGAGTTACTGTCAAGGGTTGGGGTGTGCAGACCAAGGCCACTGCTGGATCTTGTGCACCATGTTGGGGGTGTAGAAAGGAAAAGGTGGCACCTGTGGGGAAGAGTGGCCAGGAGAGGTGGCCCCAACCCGACCAGCGACGGATTCCATCCCATCGACATCAAGTTCTGTATAGAGCTGAGGGATTATGAGGGGCAAGCTCTCTTCTATGGCTGATAACTGAGGAGGACTCCATCCATTCTGCCTTCAATCCCAATCCATGTGTTCCTGAGTCTAGTTCCAGAATCCAGATCCTGAATCTGGTTCCCATTGGCCACTGAGTCCAGTCTGGGACTCCCCCACTGCCTGCACCACAACATCAGTGGTGATGGTGATGAAATTGCCATCAGGAGGATTCAGTTCGATACTGGTTTTGTATGTATTTGTATATATTCTATTTTATCATTATTATTTTCAATGAAGCTGTTCTAGTTTCCTTTTCTAATCGTTAAATCTCTCTCCCTTATTCCCTTTCTCTTGCCTTTTGAGGAAGAGAGGGAGGTGAACAGAGAGAGTCTGTCATTTCTCTAGATACTGGTCCATCCCTAACCTTCGACATGCTCATAGAAAACTATTTATAAAAAATGGGGTTCGTGTGTTTATAGTTAGGAAAAAACCAAGCCCAAACATTATAAACCAGTGAGACTCTGTGCAAGATCCCTTCTGTGAAAATTCTTTTTTTTTTAATTTTTGAGAGAGGTCAAACTTCTGTTTCTTCCCCGTTGTTCTGTGCTCTTCTTACTCCTCGTATCTCAGCACCAGTCGGAAGGCTGTTCGCCTGAAAAATGCACAGCTGCCATTTCATGGCTATTCCAGGCCCAATGTAAATGATGCTGAGAGTTATTTTAAAAATAAACAAATAAATTGCCAGCCAGAAAATCAAAACGTCAGCAGTTTTTGCTTTATGTGTCTCTGGGTCAAGTTACAGTAATTAAATCTTTTTTTAGCTTGTTTTGCTTAGGAAATGAGACTTCTGTAATTATATTCATTGTCTATGTTTAAGTGTGTGTTATCTGCCCTTGCTTCAATAAGTTTTTCACCAATTTTATTGAAATTTGATGGAAAAAAACTAAGCCTCAGATATTATATTCTGTATAAAGAAGCTTTCAAATAGGGGAGACATATTTTTGATAATGTCCCCCGAGAAGTAAAAAGCTACAGCCTTATTAAGGATCTGAGAAAGGCCACTCATCCTCAAGTCGTATGTCCTTGGGATATAAGCCTTCATTACTCTCACTGCTCCTGCAAACAAAAATGCTTCTGATGGTGGGAACACTGCACTACTCCAGGGGATTGAGAGGACTGGTCCCACCAAAAAAGGGGAGGAGAAGAGAGAAAAAATAATAGGTGTGTTGGTTCATCCAGTCCTAACACAACATGCACTGAGGAGCTCAGAGGCTCAACTTTGAGTCTCAACAGGTCTCCTGACTCTCTCTGTAGTACATCATTTCCATTGTGTTGCCTTCATCACATATTCCTCCAGCAGTGCTATTTATCTCAGCATCCCTCCCCACAGATATTCCCCTACTACCACCCAGGGATTTGGCAGATGCTATGTGTAATTGGGCCTTAGACTGCTCAAGTGGCTTTGCCCAAGGACACTGACAAGTAAGGCATCTCATCCTTCAGCTTACCAGCAGACAGAAATCTGTCATTACAGAGGTTTCGTGGATACTGCTTTCTGAATAAGTTTTCAACTGCAATGGCTGATTTTGCCATGACATGCTATTGTTTCAGGCCGATTGCTTCATTTTGCAGCACCAGAAAGAAACTGAGTTGCTGGAGCGACTTCAGAGAAGGGCAATGAAGCTGGTGAAGGGTCTGGAGAACAAGATCTGTGAAGAGCAAGTGAAGGAATGGGGATTGTTTAGTCTGGAGAAGAGGAGGGTGAGGGAAGACCTTGCTCTCCACAGCTCCCTGAAAGGAGATTGTAGTGGGGTGAGTGCAGCCTCTTCTCTCAAATAAATAATGACAGGGCTAGAGGAAATGGCCTGAGGTTGCACCAGGCGAGGTTTAGATTAGATATTAGGAAAAATTCCTTTACTGAAAGAGTAGTCAGGCCTTTGGAACAGGCTGTCCGGGGAGGTGATGGAGTCACCGTCCTTGGAGGTATTCAAAAAACATGTACATGAGGCACTTCAGGACACGGTCTAGTGAGATGGTGAGGTGGTTTCTGTGTTTTGTGGGATTTTTCTATGCTTTTTTGTTGTTTGGGTTTGTGAGGGATTTGGGGGTTGACAGTTGGACATGGTGATCTTGGAGGTCTTTCCCAACCATGACAATTCAGTGATTCTGTGGTTCTGTGATTTGCAGATTCTGTGATTCCCCAACCAGATCACTGCTAACACCCAGTCTTCTCCATTCACATTACCTTAACTCTTTTGGTCTTCTATCTTCTAAAATGTTAGTCCTGGATTTTTTCTCATCATTGTCTTTCCTTGAAAGTATTTTGGAAGAAGTAAGCATTTTAATTTTCCCTCATCTGTCTCCTTCTCTTGTTGGGTATTTAAAACCCCACTGCAAGGGATCTTCATTCTTGTTGCCCGTTCGCTGAGGACAGGTTTCTGAAGATGCAATCTGTCCTCAGGTTGTGGTTCAACATGTTGCCAGGATGGGAAGCCCAGCTATAAAACACACAGTCCCAGGGGAAAGAACTATCACAGTAGCATGGGGTAAAGCAATTCAAATGCAAGAGGTTCAGATGTTTGGTCTAAATCTTTTAAGTCTTGTACAAGCTTTCCAAGGCTCTGGCACAGACGAAAGGATCTGTAGAAACTTGCACACTGTTGTCCCAGATAGGAGACTACGGCTGACTTTGCCTGTCCTAGCGCTGCCTGTCCTTGCTTGCCAGGAGCAGGTTTTCAAAGACAGGAAATCAAGATGACAAGAATTAATGTCTGAGTGTAAGAGGAGACCAAGGAGACTCCTGGAGCACAAAATATGCTCCTTGGCTTATACTTTACATGCTACAACTAGAAGAATATGGGGTGAGATGAACACAGAGGGCAGCATTTCTTTTATCTTTGGAACTGAATCCCACTGAGAAAGAAGCAGGATAAAGGTCAAGCTTGGACCTGAATATTTTGAAAACCTGTGAGTACCTATTAAAAGATTTCTGGATCAAGAAAGGATTAAATTGCGTGAAAGAAAGACCTCCATTACTTGAATGATAGGTAGGCCAGAAACTGCTATTCAGGCTCAAATCTAACAATAAAAATCCCATTTCTCAGCTAAAGAAAGGAGAAGCATTTACACCACCCGCTCATTACAGCAGTGTACCTAACTGTACAAAACTCCCTCTCCTAATAGCCCACAGTCTCCTATTTCCTTTGAAAGGGGTTATCAAGGTCCAGGGCTGCTTGCACAGGGTCCTCACACCTCACACAGCAATGACACCTTCTGTAATGAAGCCGTCTGTCTGTAGGTGACGGATCCAGCTCCTTTCTGCAAAAAGTCTCCCAAGTCTGTTCACTTGGCAACCTAAGCAAACACATGCACAGAATAATAACTGTCCTGGATTTTCAACTTATCCGGCAAAATAAAATTCCAGAGGAAAGAAACAACAGTAATTGCAATGCTATCACACAGCAAAGTAAACGATGTGGCAGCCCTCCCAGCACAGAAGCAACTCTCCTCTCATGAACAAAGTCCAGTGGATTTCCGTGAACGTGGTTGTGTGTTAGGTAAGGAGTGAAAATGAGGCAAAGAATCAGAGAAATGACATATTGAGGAACTAGGAGAGAGAGAGAGAAATTGCCTCTTCCTTCTGGTGTGCCGTGGGAGGCAGAAGGTGGAATGACCATGGTACTTCATTTACATTAGCGAGAACATGAGAGTGGTGCTCAATATTTTAGAGTGTTTATTGGCACCTTTATAAATCTTACAGAACGCCCCGGGCTTGAAGGGACCTCTAAAGGTCATCTAGTCCAACCCTCCTGCAGTGAGCAGTGATATGCTCGACTATATCAGGTTGCCCAGAGCCTCATCAAGCCTGTTGAGGACACTTCAGCGTCCTCCTCTGTTCCTGATCGCTTTACATAGACTGTCATTTGCTCCACAGTGTTTCCCGCTGTGATGGCTATTTTGAGCCTCTAAGTCATTGTATTTTTAAAAGAAAAGTATGTATTTCTCATGTTTCCAGAGTTTCTAATTAACATGTCAGACATGCTAATTAGCTGCACTGCTCCTCACTTCAGAACTGGATGGCACATGTGAGAGGATGCTCTGCAAATGTCCTCCCTTTAGGTGAAAAACCAGCCATAGCTTTTTTTATTTTTATTATTATTATTATTTTCCTAGTGCTGCATATGCTTCTGGTCATTAGAGATCCTGTAATCTGCTTCTCTTCCAAAAAATGTCATCCAGTCTCTGGGGAATTACTTTGGCCCTGTATTTCTCCTCATTTTTTGATGAGATTAAGATACTGGTGAGAGTTATTTACAGGAGGTTATAGCAGCTACAGATGCTCATTTCATCAGGCACCTTTCCTTTATAATTGCACAGAATTCAAGAGAATTTTGGAAGTGAAACCCCACTTTTTCAGACTCAGCATCTTATAACGAGCTGGCACCTGCTGCAACGAAGCCAAGCAATGCCCTTCAAAACTGAGTATATCTTGAAAATAAGTTATCACATACGAAGAGGTAGATGTTGATGCTGCTGCGTAGGCTGCCTTCAGCTAGGTCCTATATGAAGTACAACTTCAATGCAAAAGGGACCTCGAAGTCTAACTCTTAATGTAGACTGCTCATAGCAGAGTTTGTATAAAGCTTGAGGAGAGAAGGGCTGAAGGAAGAAATTCCTTCCAGTCAGCCAAATACTGTTAGATTTTCAATTAAATCTCTAAGAAAAACTCCAAGCTATCACCAAAAAAAACCCCCACTCTGATGACTTTAAAAGCAGTGACTGATTTGACTGCCTGTTTGACTTTAAAAGCAGTGACTGACTTGACCTCCTGTTTTTAAGGATCAGAGGAAACAATGTCTCTTGTGATTTTCCTGCATTTTTTTTCTAAATCCAACACATAATAAGAACACTTTCAGGAAAGCACAGCTGGAAAATTAAAACTATCCTGTGGATGGAGAGCAGGATATTTAATGGCAGAGTTAGGGCTCTGGCAGTGATGATGCAGCTCTTCCCTGGGAGATGTTTAAGACTCAGTTATGATTTTGTTGTGAGATGCAGGGAAGGAAGCAGATAACTTTGCTGTACCACAGGCAAGGATGGGAAGCCACGGTGATCCAGTTCCCCAGGTGGAAGCCACATGTGTTTCTGATTAAAATCTGCAGTTTCTGACACACCAGCTCTGTTGGTGGGCAAGAAAGCAAAGAAAATCCCTCACTCGCTGGGGTGGAAGAGAAAAGCATGGCTATGGCGTTTGATCTCCCTCTCTCTTCTTCCCTGCTTGTGAAGGTAACTTGCCCAGGGAGCCTGACATCAATTTCCATTTGAATTACCATGCAAATCACACACTCAGCCTCCATTCTCAGGGGCTGTAGTAGGTCTCCTGTGTAGATACAGATACTTGATACAGAGGAAACCCACATGCCCATCAAAGCTACACCATCATGATCCTTATGATTTCTGAAATATATTAAAAAAATGCATCTAAATTGAACACTATGTTAGCTCGTATTTAAGCATAGCATGAGCACAGGCTTCTGAATTCCTTTCCATGGGTTTATAAGATGAACATTACCAGGAGAAGGGAGTTAGTAGATCAGCAGAACCGAAAATAAGCATGATACTGAATTGCTATAGTAACAAAATGGTACATAGGATCATAGGATCATAGAATGGTAAACATTGGATGGGACCTCTGGAGATCATCAAGTCCAACCCCCCTGCCAGAGCAGGAGCACCTAGGGCCGGACACACAGCAACAGATCCAAGGGAAAGTCTCCAGAGAAGGAGACTCCACCACCTCTCTGGGCAGCCTGGGCCAGCCTCCGTCACCCTCCCACCAAAGAAGTTTCTCCTCCTGTTGAGGTGGAACTTGCTGGGTTCCAGTTGGTGTCCATTGCCCCTCGTCCTATCCCAGGGCACCACGGACAAGAGCCTGGCCCCTTCCACTTGACACCCACTCTTCATTTACTACACATGGCAGACTAATAGTTTTTTTATATCCTTTTGTCCACTGTACATCATTCTTTAAATTTTTACTTAAATTTGCATCTCACTAGATACCAATCTGGCCTGTTGTGTTTTAAACAATAAGAAAAGATAGAGCTTTTGTAAATCTTAAAAACGTAGTGCTTTACTGAAGTAGATTGGCACCTAGGTGAGTATTCTGAGTCAAAGAGGTGCTTCTTTCTGTATTATTTTTTTTCAATCTTTGCTTTTGAAAAAAAGACAAGGCGTCAATGCAGATGTGTGGTACTTTAATTCAGGAACTCCATTAAATCGGGAGGAATTGTCATTGCTTGTTTCAATGAGACATCAGATATTGTTTGAAATGTAACTTGGCATTATGACTAGGTATGATTCAAAGACATTTAAGTTTCTAAGTGATCTGAGAGAGGTTTCTTGTTTTGTCCTTACAACATGCCATTGGATTAACCACTTTTTAAGAAGAAAGTACACTTCTGTAATAGAGAGGTAGATATTTTTTAAGGGTATATAATCTATACAGCTCAAGGTTTGATTTCGGTCAGGTTTTCTCAGGTCTAGTGGGATGTGATGTCTCACGAGACTAGATGTCTCATGTCTAGTCACTGATGAGATACAGAGTGCCCAGGTGACCAAGAAGGCCAACAGCATCCTGGCCTGGATCAAAAACAATGTGTCCAGCAGGACTGGAGAAGTGACTGTTCCACTGGACTCAACACTGGTGAGGCCACAGCTTGAGCCCTGGGTTCAGTTGTGGGCCCCACAGGGTAAGTAAGCCCTTGAGGGGCTGGAGCGGGTCCAGAGAAGGGCAATGAAGCTGGTGAATGGTCTGGAGAAGATGTCTTGTGAGGAGAGGCTGAGGGAGCTGGGATGGTTTAGTCTGGAGAAGAGGAGGCTGAGGGGAGACCTTGCTCTCTCCAGCTCCCTGAAAGGAGGTTGCAGTGAGATGGGAGCTGGTCTCTTCTCTCAAGTAACTAGTGATAGGATGAGAGGAAATGGGCTTCAGTTTCACCAGGGGAGGTTTAGTTGAGATATTAGGAAGAATTTCTTTACTGAAAGAGTCGTCAGGCGCTGGAATGGGCTGCCCAGGGAGGTGGTTGAGCATTCAACCTTGGAAGTGTTCAAAAAACATGTAAATGAGGCACTTCAGGATGTGCTCTAATGGGATGGTGAAGTGGTTTTTGTGTTTTGTGGGGTGTGCTTTTGTTTTGTTTTGGTTTTGTTTTGTTTGTTTTTGTTTTGTTTTGTTTTTCTGTGTTGACGGTTGGATGCAGTGATCTTAGAGGTCTTTTCCAACTGTGACAATTCTGTGATTCTGTCATAACCAAGCCTGGGAGCCACCCAGTAGAATGCCATGCCTCTTATGACAGGGCTAAAGGTGATTGTCCTTGGGGCAGAGTGACTTTTCTTCCAGACAATGTCAATCCTGTTCAGTGTCTCTCCAAGTTTTCACATTCTTCTTCTCCTTCGCCAAAGAACAGATCTCACTGAAGTGATTTTTGTCATTCAACCACAGGGAATTAAGCACTTGTTCCAGACCTTTTCCTCTAGAAGATTCAGATGTGCAGCAGAAATGGAAGGTATTTGAAATCCTTGTTGCCAAGTGTCTTAATTTCTTTATCCTTCTCACACTTACCCTACTACTCAGTGGTGATAATCTAAAATATCTCACTGCGAGATTATTTGGTATCTGTGATTCCTTTCAACAACTTTAATAATTGGATGGTAGATCCTTGTCACTTCTTTGGTGCTGACCAGTGTAATGCACACTGGGTGAAGACTCTCAGTTATTCAAACAGCTTCCCAGGGTCTAAATTAAAGCTGTAACAACTCTATTAGTTAATTGAAAACCCTGCCATTCAAGGGACTGCAGAAGTCACAAAATAAATACAAACCAAATGAAAGGTTAGAACCAAGAGGAATGAGAAAATCAGACTGAAAATGCAACAATTCCATTACAAAGTGCCTTGTCACCTGAAACACGGTGTCCAACTCTAGCTGTCCTTTATTTAAAAAAAAAAAAAAAAATAGAATAGAGGGAGCTGGGAGATTAATGATGGTACTGGGTGGATTCAGAAACCACGGTTGTATGAAGAGACATTGAAAAGTTCGGGACAGTTTATTTTGGGAAAAAAGACAAAGTGGTATTGACAACAGCTTTCGAAATAATGCATGACATCAAGAAGGCACATGAGTGTTTCTAGATGTGTCCCCATAAAATACAAAGAGGAGAAAGTTTGCTATTATATTCAGAGGGAAAATAAAAAAAAGTGGAATTATTTTTCAATGAAGTACACAATCAGACAATAAAGTTAATTGCCCATTGATGGTTATTATTAAAGCTATCATTAAAAAAGCTCCCAAAACACTAAACAAACCTCCAGTTAAGATACCAGGAAGTTACATTAGAAATTAGAAAAAACAAAAAACAAAAAACAAAACCAGAGATTGGGAACAAAAGAAACACTGATTGCCTTTCAGAGCATCTCAATCTGTACCCAAGAACATTGGGAAGAAAGTTTCTGTCTTGGGAGGAGTGATGAGGGAGAGGAAGGCAGAAGGGCTACCATAGCTGCTGCCAGGAAATCTACCAGTGCTGATAGCTGCAGGATCTTCCCCTCCTCAATGGACTGCCAGTTTTTGACCTTTCAGCTTGAGTTGCATAAACCAGAAGAAATCGATTGTCTTGCCCTTTTATCACCTAGTCTCTGGCTGCTGGGTGATTAATCTGGGAAAGGTACAGATGCTCAATGTAGTGGTGCTTGCTGGCCCTCTAAATTATACAGAGATACCTGAGCCAGATACCAAAGATCTGTCCAGGCTCTCAGGACAGTCTGGTTAGGAGGTGCACTAGCCTGGCAGTCCAGAGCCACGGAGGTGAAGGGAGCTCTTGGGAAGCCCCAAGCAGTGGGATGTTTACATTCTGGGAGTATCCCAGAACTTAAGTCTGCTGGGAAACGGGTACTTTGCCATAACTCCTCCACCTAGCAGTCCAAACCTTCCAAAGAGGGAGATTGATACTGATGCTTCTGTGGTGTATCTGTGG
The DNA here is from genome assembly GCA_013396935.1 of Baryphthengus martii. Taxonomy (NCBI): domain Eukaryota; kingdom Metazoa; phylum Chordata; class Aves; order Coraciiformes; family Momotidae; genus Baryphthengus; species Baryphthengus martii. Next base: position 45,623 of record VWZK01012416.1, read on the forward strand.
CAGGAAGGAACAACAGATGTTCACCCATCTTCCAGGGCTCTTCAGGAACTTTAATTTAAGACAAAAGGAAGAAAAAGAGCCATCACAGGTCAGATGACTGAAGTTTTGGTCTGTGCAGAATCCTCAAACATCAAGTAGATAGCTTCCCAAATTAACACAAGAATTTTTTTTTTTCCTAGCAGAGTTTCTCAGAAACTTCAGGTATGACCTGTTGCTAGAACATGATGCCGGACTAGATGCAGGGTTCTTTTTGATGTAGCAGTTTTGGGGCTTTTTTAACAACAGAGTACTTAGGTTAATAAAATGCTCCATTTCTGCTGTCCTTGCACACTGATGAGGTGTGAGCCAAAATAATTTCTTTCCTTGCAATATTAAGTAGAGCTAAAAGGGTGAGTCCTTTTCCAAAATAGCTTGGAGACACATTCATTCTTTCAGTGTTCTTCACACTTTGCTGATAATGCACTTCTTGTTTATGTCTGGGAAACAAATACACCCCCTTTTGTCATCGCTCTTAGATGCTGCTACACTTCTGCTGAGCTCTCTACCCTGGATGCCATTCCAGCAGCTATGTTGTAAATCATTTCTTTGCCTCAGGACCTTACATTTGCAAGGTCAATTGCTGCTGAAATGATGATTACTATAAAGCTGCTATGTATGAAGAGGCTGACAATCACAGTGCCCTTGAGCATTGACAGTGGGAAGTGGCTACCATCCCATTTTCTGTGTCAGACAAGACCACAGTTAACCAGCATTCACGCTACAGTGTGGTCTCAGAAAGGAAAAAAAACTGAACAGCTGTCCTCTGATTTCATCTGTGATATTAATATTAAACAAAAACGTATCCAGAAAAAAATAAAAAATCTTTAAAATGAAAGCTGTCACACACATAATGTTGATCCTGGCTCATAAATGTGCTGCTTCTCAGATAATTCAAAGAAATATCTCCTTTGGTATTTGAAGCCAGACCATAAGACTGAATTCTTTATCTACTATGGAAGAATGGAGGCTAATTTCTACTTTATAAAGTTGCACAAAGCGGAGGAATAAGGCTTCTGACACTGTCTCCTGTTCTGGTAATGTCCACCACAACCTAAGCATCAGGTGAGCAGAGGGGCAGAGCAAACACTGGTCTCTAGTGGCATGAGAAGTAAGCCCGGGACCTCCTCCCTGCTTTGGACATGGACTAGCAGGGGAAGTAACCGGTTGCAGATCATCCCACAAGACCAACAATGGAGTCTGAAGTGCTGACTAAAACAGAATCAGAAGAAATACTGAGGGCTCTGGTGTCTCCAACCACATCTACTACATTACATTGTTTATCCAACTGCGTTTCTGAAAGTACTGCTGCATGGTTGAGATTATCCATCAAAATATTCTCGTTTTTTAAGGTAATCTTGTTTCAAGGTCCATACACTATCCTGGTCTCTAGATGTTCAAGATCATAGCCTTGAATATGTTGGTTTCTTTGGCTATTGTTAAGCTTGCTAGGAGTTCTCTCCATATATGACCTGGAAATCAGCTTAGTGGACCAAGGCCAACAGCATCACTCTCATTCCTCAGTAGTACTGTTACCCTTCTGTGTTGATAGAACAGCACTTTTTTTTGTGCTCGGGATATTTCAGAATGCAAGGGATATCACAGTCATAAAAAAGGCTTTTACCATCCATGGCAATTATTAACTCACAGAATCACAGAATGGTAGGGGTTAGAAGGGACCTCTGGAGATCATGGAGTACAACCCCCCTGTCAGAGCAGGATCACCCAGGGCAGGACACACAGGAAAAGATTCAGGTAGGGTTTGGAAAGTCTGCAGAGAAGGAGACCACCACCTCCCTGGGCAGCCTGGGCCAGGCTCTGTCACCCTTCCACCAAGGAATTTTTTCCTCCTATTGAGGTGGAACTTCCTAGGCTCCAGTTGGTGCCCCTTGCCCCTCATCCTATCCCAGGGCACCACTGACAAGAGACTGGCCCCTTCTACTGGAGCCCTACTCTTCAGATATTTCTAAACCTGAAGGATCCATATAATAGTAACACACAGTTAATGAAACTTCACTCATTAGACACAAAAATAAAAAATAAGTTATGAATAATCTTTCCAAGAATAACACAGCACATGTGTCTGGCTAAACTGAACGTGTAGAGTAGTTTCAACAGTTTGACTTTTCTTGCTGACTTATTTTCTGATTAAGTGCTAAAAAAAAGAAGGCAAATTTTTCCTCATCGGATTCTGTTTCATTAACAATCCACCCAAGTTATTAAGAAACAAGACACCTAGAAACAGATGCCATGTTCCACTTGTCCTTGAGGTGGGACCATGCATGAAAGGACAAGCATTTCACAGTGTCCGCCTAGCTGGTGCCAGGAGCTCAAGGGCAGACCCAGACATCTCCAGGGTCCATTTACGACATCACTGCTGGGTAATATCGTTTCCAGACATCCAGCTAAATGAATTCCATTTACTCCAGAGTGGCTAAATTCTTTAGGACGCAGCCCAGTTCTAAGCACAGCAATGTGAAAGGGCCTTGAGACATCCCTGAAAGGTTAGTAACCACCACTAGCACTGGTGTTGCTCACCAGTCAAGGGCTGGTGGTTTTATAGCGTGTTTCCACCTACAGAAGTTTAAGGGAAGAGCTCAGTTACTGCTACTACTTTTTTTTTTTTTTTTCAGGGTAAACTCTAAGAATTCCTCCTGGAGCTTCTTTGCCTTGCATATTTCCTGGGAAGATAAAGCAAAATTTACACTTTGGTTCAGAAGGAAGCAAAACCAAAGAGTAAGGGCCGCTCTGGGAATTTCCTGAGAGACTCTTGTGTGTGGGGGATGTCAATGAAAGCAAATGGCGTCTGGCCTGCTTCTCTCTCTGTGGTAATTCCAGAGCAAAAGGATACTGTAAAAATGAAACAATATTGATAGTTTTTCCTCAGTAATGAATTCAAAATTTACAGAACAGAGCAGGGACTCTTGCATAGCAATGTCACGTTCCTTGAGAAACATGGTTATTACCAAAAGTAATATTGAATTACTTTGAGTATTGAATTATTTTTTTCAATAAAATATTTCATGCACATGAACACGTAAAGCAGCTGGAGAGAAAAATCAAATTGTAATCCTGTCTTTAAACCCTGGTGACAAGTGGCTTCCTTCACATTCCAGGAGACAGAGAAATTTAAAGACAGACTTGCAGGTAGCCTTGATTTCTCCTATCACCTCAACTCGTGCTCATGAATGTCGTTTTGCAGATAAAATTTCATTTCCATGAGAAGACTGAATGACTCCGGAACCGATAACGGCACGTAGAGCCTTTTGCCTTTGTAAGTCACTGGTTCAAACAGAGGTCAAGCTGTGACCGATCTTTGCTCCCCTCTGACGGCTGTTGGATATCTGGGCCATGACATGAATTAGTCCTTCCCAGCTACTTTCTGCATCCTCACAGCTGGCACAGTCCCAGCTATTTCATCTGTCAGATAATGCAGGGCTATGGGGACGGTGGTGGCAGTAGGGACACCAATGACTTCTTTGTCATTGCCGGCTTTTTGGCCTTCTTCCTTCTGACCAAGGTGGAAGTTATAGACTTGGCAGCATAAGGAAGCTCCACTGCTCGTATTATACTATTTCTATGCCTGGCAGAGAATTTAGTTTTCCACCATTGTCAGCCAAACAGCTTTCAGTAAGACTAAAAATCAATTTAAAACCAATGACCTCTCCTCTTCCCCACACACAGTCTATTTTCTCGTGTACAAAAAATTCCAAACTAAGCCACAACTAAAGATACTTTCCCCTCCCTGTACACGAGCTGGTCTTTGAACGACTCTCCGTCATTTCCATGAATTGTAGATTGTTTACCACTGACCTGATGTGGGAGGGAGAAAATAAGTCTGTTCTTTGACAATTAGAAGGAGGAGGTGATGTTAGGAAGACTTTTCTCAACTATGCTGCTATCAGTCTGAAAGAACCCCTGACATTTGTAAACACTATGGGTTTATATTTTTATGCCATGGAACAGCATCGCGTTAAAGGCGTAAGGAGTGCAGAGTGAAAAGGTCTGTGCAGGATCTGATATTCAGGGAGGGAAAATAAAATGCAATTTAAGCCTTCGAAAGTTTGCCCTCTACTCTGCCTTGGTGAGGCCGCATCTGGAATATTGTGTCCAGTTCTGGGCCCCACAGTTCAAGAAGGACAGGGAACTGCTAGAGAGAGTCCAGCACAGAGCCACCAAGATGATTAAGGGAGTGGAGCATCTCCCTTATGAGGAAAGGCTGAGGGAGCTGGGTCTCTTTAGCTTGGAGAAGAGGAGATTGAGGGGAGACCTCATTAATGTTTATAAATATGTTAAGGGCGAATGTCACGAGGATGGAGCCAGGCTCTTCTCAGTGATGCCCAATGACAGGACAAGGGGTAATGGGTGCAAGCTGGAACACAGGAGGTTCCGCTTAAACTTTAGAAGGAACTTCTTTACAGTAAGGGTGACAGAGCACTGGAACAGGCTGCCCAGGGGGGTTGTGGAGTCTCCTTCTCTGGAGACATTCAAGATCCGCCTGGACGCCTTTCTGTGTGACATCATTTAGGTTCCTGTTCTGGCAGGAGGATTGGACTAGATGATCTTTCGAGGTCCCTTCCAATCCCTAACATTCTGTGATTCTGTGATTAAAACCATAACTTTGAACAAGTGGAATTGCCTGAAACACAGCAAGGCTATCACTTCCTACATCTCCTACTGTTTACAGATAAAACATGCTTACTCTGTTTAGAAGAAAAAAATTAAAAGGCATTTGGTATCTCTCTGTCTAAGCTTAACTTTAGATAGAAAACCACAACAAAACATTTAGCGTGAACAGTTGGAACTGATGTCACAGGTTTTTGAGAGATCAAACATCCTATGGAGTTCCAGGAGGAAAAAGCTGTAGTAAATGAGGAACACTTGGAAACTTACTACAGTCTGTAGAAAATTGTTGCTGATTTTAAAAGAAATACTAATTACAAATTATTTCCATAGCAATTACATTTAGGACTGGCTGTTTGTTAGTTTTAACACGTAACAAACATTAAGGAAGTCCCTCAAAAGTTTTGAGGAAATGATAATTAATATTCTTTTTTTTTTTACCTTTTAAATTCTTTGAAAACTTTTTTTGAAAAAAAAAATCATTTAAACATGATTGCTTTTCAATCAAGTAACTTTGATCAGTAGTTGTCCTAAATTTAATTAAAAATCATGATAAAATTCAAATGCTCACATGCTAAAGGATATGCATATGTATAGTTCCCAGGAAAGACAAACTTCAGCATGCATCTAATTTTTCAGTAGATGAGGTCCCTGGAATACTTCAAAGTTAATCAGAAGTCCAAAAGACTTTGGAACACATTTGCCTGGGTCACAAAGCAGAATTCAGGTGGAAGAGACTTGCAAAGATTCATCTGTGAAATAATTAAAGCTACTTAATTTCCCTTGGAAAAATCCCTTTGTAAGGGTAAAAAAACAGTTTCAGCAGGATGTGACCTTTTCCCCACCACACAGAGCTCAGTGGAATCACTGATCAGAGCTATCACTGAACCGATCACACTCACAACGCTTCCTACATATAATCAGTTGCAAATTCACGTACACGAATAAACAATAATTATGCAAATTTGTATAAATACTCAAAAAACACATTAACATACTTTAACGTGTTATGATTAATAAATTATTCTTGATTATCAGCAAAGTTTCAGCCCAGCGACATAAACCAGTATATTTAATTGGCATTTTAAAACAAAGCACAAAGCGGGTTTGGAGATTTGCTTTCAAAGATCTTCTTCCACGATTTTTCTAACAAAGTCTGTTTGCTTCCCAGAAATACCAACATCAGTAAACTCTTTATATTCAAATACTCTTTATATGACAATAAAAGCTCGATATCAATGCACATGAAAACTGGAGGGGTCGCAGCTGAGATATTAGATTTCTCACTTTATTATTTGATTTCCAGGCACCCAGTCAGAAACAAAACCCGATGCTGAGATGGCTGAGTACACAAAAAAAAGTGTACAGTTAGTTTTTCTGGAGTAAAAGTGCCCTTTTATGTGCGTTAACACAAAGGATTCATCAAGTATAACAAACAGCATACTGATAAAAATGAAAATATATTCATGAATTATTTTTAAAGGGAAAAATGATCTCGAAATGTAGCAAATCTCTTTTACACTAATCATCATACGTCCAGTTCTTCAGTGGAAAGCAAAGAAAGATCTCCACTTTATAACTTCAGAAGGCCAGTGTGAGTCTTTAGTTCAACAGCCAATATCTTAGTTTGGTATTTTAGATCTCCTAACAAACGTTTTAAGCTAATTTTGTTGACAGATATCCGTTTTCCTGGTCTGCTGCCCAAACAGCTAATAGCACTTACTGATGTTTTTCTTGCTGTGCTATCCAAAAATATAATAAATGTAAATAAATGCTGTATTGACACAAATGCTGGGGCAAATTTGATGTATAAATCCAGAGTACCTTAAAGGACAACAAAGGATGTAACTGACACCAGCTGCGTAAAGTGTGGTAATATCAACCTAGTCTAATTAACGCCTCTGGGTTAACACTGAATTTTACTGTTTAAATATTCACCTCCTTCACTGTAATAGTTAAATTTGGTCCTGAACTCCATGCCAGGTAGATATGGATCAGGACAGATTTGGAGCCTTAGTGCTCCTGGAACACTGCCCATTACCCAACACCATTCTCGATGAGCAGTATTTGACCTTGGAAGAAGCTCCCTCAATTAGGACCAAGGACAGATTGAGAAGACCCATCCTGTAGTGTCTTGACCGTTTGAATCGTGACAACTCTTTTTCATTGTTCAGTATTTCTCTACAAAGGAAGGAGGGGCTGTTACATTATATATTTCCTCGTTCTCTGTGTGTTTAGACAGGAAGCAGTAGGTTGTGAGACCAATGCTCTTCAAAAAGGTCCATCACAGCCCATTAAAGACTGGCACCTCCATCCACTGTAAGCAGCAGATGAAAAACCCTCATGGTATTTCAGCCTGTGGTTAATTACACTGATATATTGCTCCATGAATTGCCCAAGGACGTCTTGAATCTTTTAAAGTAAACAACAACTAATTAAGTATTCATTAAGTAAATGAACAGAATAAATAATTGAATAAATTAAATGAATTAATTGAATGAATAATCTTGCATTTAACATGTATATTCATCTCCAAAAGCATCTGGGTTCAAGCAGATGTTCCTTATTGCAGAAGACTTTAAAGTTACGTTTTGAAGATAAAATTCGTCTCTTCTTTATTTTTATTATTTGTTGGTGGGGATTATAATAACAAGGAGTGTTACTTTTTTGAAGAATAGCAAGCCACATAACATCAGTAAATTGTTTTAAAATAAAGATGATAAAACTTCTTTGTCCTCTACAGAAATGTATTGCTAAAAAAATACATTCTACTACAGTATTTTTCCCTGATTTTCTCTTTGCTTGTTTGTTTGTTTTTATTTTCATGACTGCGAGTCAGAAAAAAAAATATTTGCCTTTTTTCACTCTTAGGGACCAGGTGATAGCACATATTAAAAAATCAGACAGCATATTTCCTCTGGTAAAAGAGAACATCCAAAAACATTTTGCAATTGCAGTTTCCCTGAAGCAGCCAACATACAATTAAATTTTTTACCTTCCATGAATTTCTTGGCATTCTTTAAGTGTGTTAAACATGATATTCATTATTGAAATCTGAAAATAAGTATCACTCAGTCCAAGGAGATATAAATTATAAATACATCTTCTGCCAGATCTAAGTATTGGATATTTACAGAATTTATGTCTGCATGTAGGGCAAAGTCTGTAAAGCATAAAACTGGTCATTAACTTGAATAGTATGTACTTTTCTTATGTGCTTCCCCACATTTCTCAATTAATTGAAGCTCCTTCTTGTGAAGTGAATGATCTCTGTGGAAGCTCATTCCTTCAGCATCCATTTCTCTCCCCTGTCTCCTCAGGGTAATTCTTTTGCAGATTAAAATCCCATTTTTCTTCCGAATGTTTTGGTGCTTATATAACTGCATGCATTATAATATATTCTTATATAAATGCACGCGCCACTGAATACAAGAAGGACATTGAGGGGCTGGTGCGTGGCTGGAGAAGGGCAACGAAGCTGGTGAGGGGTCTAGAGCACAAGCCTTGTGAGGAGAGGCTGAGGGCGCTGGGGTTGTTCAATCTGGAGAAAAGGAGGCTGAGGGGAGACTTTCTTACTCCCAGCAACTCCCCGAAAGTAGGTTGGAGACAGGTGGGGTTGGTCTCTTCCCCCAAGCAATGAGAGATAGGACAAGAGGAAACAGGGTCAAGATGCACCAGGGAAACTTAAGGTTAGATATTAGGAAAAAATTCTTCCCCACAAGGGTTATCCAGGCCTGACCTAGGCTGCCCAGGGCAGAGGTGGAACCTGCATCCCTGGGGAAGTTCCCAAGTCATGGAGATGTGGTGTTGAGGGACATGGTATAGTGGTGACCTGGCAGTGCTGGGGGAACGGTTGGACTCGATGATCTTAAAGGTCTCTTCCAGCCAAAACCGTTCTATAATTCTATCATTCTACATAGTTATTTTATGGAATTTAAATGACCCAATAGTTTGAATGAATATCGTGACTTGAACGTGGGGTTTTCTACAGCAGAGCCACTGAAAGTTTGTGTTAGTGCAGATAAATCAAAACTGTGACTTAGATGAAGAACCAGACTGGTTAGCTGGAATAAGATTTCCCCAAGCAATTAATCAGAAGCTACACTAAAACGGAACCCTTGAGTATAAAGAAAGTGTCATTATCGCTATCTCTTTATTTTACAGCTTTATGCCTTTTCCCACCTTCTGGTCTCCAGCTAGGGTCATGAATGCAAAAAAGGCAGNCTTCTCTGTCCTTGAACTGGGATGCCCAGAACTGGATCCAGGACTCCAGCTGGGGCCTCACCAGGGCAGGGTAGAGGGGGAGGAGAACCTCCCTCACCCTGCTGGCCACGTTCCTTCTAATGCTCCCAGGAGGCCATTGGCCTTCCTGGCCATGAGGACACATTGTCAGCTCACGGTCATCCTCTTGTCCACCAGGACTCCCAGGTCTTTTTTCCTATCAGAAATACTGTGAGCCTGATTAAATCTGGGCTCATTAGCTAAGTTGGAGATAAGGCCAAGGAACGGCCGAAAGAATCAGAAATAAGAAATATGTCTAAGTTTTTCGTATTTTTATTTAGATCCTTTTATATCTCCAGATAGGTAGAGTGAGTTCTTTTGTCATTACTTTGAAGCCTGGGTCTGTCTGAATGAACTAGCATGGAGAGTTAAGCTATTACAAAAAAAAAAACAAGGACATGAAAAATTAGTTCTCGGAGGGTTATAAAGTTTTTAACAATGGAGGAGTTGGGCAAGGGAGGGCAACAGTGGCTCCAGAATCTTTCTTCTATTCAGGAACTGCAGACAGACGATCTACTCTGAGAGCATGGATTGGAGCAGGTGAAGGAAAGAGCCAGCACCAGAAGTAATGTAGTTCAAAGAAAAGTCTAAAAGCAGCTAAATGCAACAAAATTCGACCAAAATGTAGATGTCTGGAGAGTGTACAAGTGGCTGGGCTCCTGCAGAGCTCTACTGCAAAGGCACAAATTGAGTCGAATATTTTTTCTGAAGTGAAATGTTTCCGGAGACATTCAAAACCCGCCTGGACAATGCGATCTTGTGCGACCTACACTAAGTGAATCTGCCTTAGCAAAGGGGTTGGACTAGATGGTCTCCAGAAGTCCCCTCCAGCTCTTATCATTCCGTGATTCCGTGAAATATTTCAAATGACAATGATGCCTCATACCAGCCTTCTTTATCCATTCCCCACCCTAAACGTGCACTGAGACGCAGGTGTCCACTCCAGCTCCCCATTGTTCCCGTGTGCAGACGCAAGGTGTCGTGTGATTTGCAGTGCTGAAGGTCCCTGGGTACCACCCCCACCCCCAACCCAAATGAGTCACGTTGCAGGACGTTTCATAGGCAGTGATGCGAGGAAGTTCAGGGAGCTGTAGTGTTCCAATACAGGTATGTCCTTGCGAAGCTCTGTTTGAAAGACTACAACTCCCAGAATATTCCACTTTTTCATTAACTGCTTCAGAGACTTTTGTAAGATGCCACCTGCTGCAGGAGAAAACAAACAAACAAAAAATAATAATGCCAGGAATCAGTTGTTAGTGCAGAAAAAAAAGTAATGAGGAAAGTGCTTTTAAACCGATGCCCCGGAATCCGTACCGAGTTGATTTTAGGTAGCTTGAGAAACTGAGATGGAGGACTTCAGGTGAAGAGAAAAACTAGCAATACAAAAAAGATTATTTGTATTTTACAAAACCTCTTTTTCAAAGTTCCAGCTCAGCGCTGAAAAGAGTGCTCTGGAGCTGAACCGCACAAAAACCACCCCAGAAAACTATATTTCGGGCAGAGGTAACTACAGTCTGAATGGGAGATCTCAGCAACTGTATGCTCTTGGGTACACAACCCTCATGTCAGCGACGGGACTACATCCCTGTGCCATAAAGAGACACACATAACCTCTTCGTATTTATATATAATTAATTAATTTGGTGTCCCCAAAGCGTGAAAATCATTTGTGCAGTGCGGTTGGCAGTGCACTTGAAAGGGGACTAAGGTGTAAACTTTTTTGTTCACTGTTCTGAAAATCCTTCTGGTTGTGATCCCCAAATATTCCTACATGATTATTTTTGTGGCTGTGATTTTTTATTTTTTTTTTCAAATATAAAAATAATCCGTTGAGGATTAGTTGCCAGTGTACAATAACGTTTCTGTATCTTTCCATTTCTTACCGAAAACTGAGTGCTCCCAGATGGCAGCATGTCTAGAGTATTTCTTGCTGTGCAGCCTCTTCAAATCATTTCCTGGGACAAATATTTTGAAAACTGCTAATAACTCGCACCACAGCAGAATGAAAATACCTGAGGACTTAGACTCTGATGCTTTTCTGATGTGAAACAACATCCCTGAGAGAAGCTCGAAACCAGCACAGTAAAAAATGGAAGCTGCCACACATCGTAAGGCGATGAAAGCGATTATTTCAAACTGTGAATGCCTCTAGCTTCATATTTTATTCAGTTTTTAAGCAAGGACAGAGGTACTTCCTCAATATGCATGCCAGGCATGCTGAGTTTTCTACAACTTTTAGTTTCACCACTTCTCTGGATTGGCCTCTTCTGGACGTCAACACTCTCCAGCAGATGAGATTCCTTTTTTTTTTTATTGTTATTGTAGAACAGCTTTTTCTTTCCAGAACGCTGTAACCTGCAAAGACTACAGCAGCAGCACGGCGATAATGGTCGCGGCCAACCCATGAAGTGGTTGTTTACGTTTGATTTCAGTGGACCGAGAAAGTTACGCACACCACTAGAGGACAAGATTATCATGAGTGCAACCATTCAGAGAACAAGGTGCTGTGCCCTTTGTTTCCATATGCAGTTTGGAAGAACATCTGCAAAGTCAGAGAAGAAATCATAGAATCATAGAACTGTCTGGGTTGGAAGGGACCTTCAGAGGTCATCTAGTCCAACCCACCTGCTGAGAGCAGGGACATCTTCTACTAGAGCATATGGCTTAACATGCTCCATACGTAAGCGCAAAGTTTACAGTATCGCAGGCTATGTACTAAAGATCTTTAGCCTATGATTCAATTATGACATAAATGATATAATCCTCCTGCAACTGCAGAGAGGATTTTCCAAGCCTGCAAAGAAACGAGCTTGCTTCTGCACATCGCCGAGAGGTGTGGTTTATCTTCCTCGCTAGTGTCAGACAACGTCTTTCAATAATCTTCCTCTTCAAAGGCCTGCTGTCTTCCCATCGTTGGATTCGAGATCTGTACCTCATGGAGGCAGTGAGACAGCCAGTCTCACTTCATACTGAAAAGCCAAAGCTACAGCTTTACCTTGCCCTACCATGGCCTACACTAACCTGTCAGGCTCTTGTACCTGTAGAAGGACTGACAAGATCTAGCCTTCAGGATCTACCAAAGCTTTATGCTTTTCCTTTTGTGATCTATGTTTTTCCTGAAAATTAACTGGAATTGATCTGGGTGAAAACTGAAGAGAAATCTCAGTTTTTAGTCTTTAAAATGTGTTAATCTTTTAAAGCTAAGGATCAGTGAAAACAATAGAGGAGCATTTCTTATTTAAGGGTTAAGGAGCCCACCTTTTAATCTCGCTAGAAAGCAGGAGAAAATTTTGTGTACGTATCATAGTGTGCTGGTGAAAGGTATGAATGGTTCAGGGCATGTGGATGCATTTCTGTCTGAAACACCTTAGGAACATATACAGAGTCTCTAACTATGAGCAAGCAACATAGATTTTAATGTCAATCCTGAGTTCATCTGTATAATGTAAGAGGAACTTTTGATAATACTAATGGTGACTGTTCATTTAACCTGGAATATGTGCACAAAAAAAATTTCTTCTTTCTTAAAAGATGACTTCCTATCACACTTCAAAATCACACTTTTTGCATTACAAAATCACACTTTTTGCATTATTTCACTATATTATAGGAGGGAAAAAAAAAACCAGAAAGAATGTACCAAAAAGACTTTTCTAATTTTCTTGTGTTTACATAATTTTACCAAAACTGGAGGCACCTTAACCTTGCTGCTGGCATTTCTTCACTGCAAATCATCTTTTCAGATATAAATACAGATGTGGATCCTATAGTTAGGATGTGTTTCGTTCCAATACACACGACGGAAAACAACTTTGACATGAATCAAAGTGTCTTCTTTCTGAATATGATCCTCAGAAAGTAACTAGCACTAACATATATTGAATTAGCAACCTCTACCTCTATAAAAGATGACAGAAAATATATAAAATGGCAAATTCTAGGATCTCCCAATGTAATATTATTCTGATTCATCTGCCCTGGTTTAGGTATCCAAAACGGAGAAAGCAACTTCTTATCTAGTCATCTCAGACTATCCAGACGATATTTTTGTACGTGCTTTTGCAAGGTTTTCCAGCCTGTCCTAAGAGTTTTCTAACATGCATCACATGAAACACATATTTTCCTTCATTTATGAGTGAGATAGACCTCATGCCCAGAGTCCAAAAATTCAAAAACAGTAAAAAAAAATAAAAAAAATTTAAAATACATTAGTCATTTTATTTTCATGCAAGGTCTAACTATGCTGGACATCGTTAGAACGGGAGACAGTGCTGGAGGCAAAGTGACACAGAGGTATTTCTGTAGGGTTATACTGGTAAAGGGACCTGGTTTTGGTGCCAAGGAGTGGGGCCTGGTCTATGGATTGACCCATGTGGACTGTCTTATGTCAAACACTGCAAGTAGGCAGAAGAGACCTTAGAGAGAATAATCATCTGGGGTTTTTTTTGTGGGATTTATCTCACTTCTGTAGCAACTTAGCACTATCTAGGATGAAGCTTACAGGAGAAGTCTGACGTATGTAAACACATGCCAGTGAAAATTAGGGCCAGGAGCAAATCACGTTGACAGTACCAGCACACTTGCTAGTTCAGTATTGCGTTGCTCCACAGTCCCACAGCAACGGGATGGAAAAGGACCTAAATTCCCACCAGATGCTACTCAACACATGTACTTTTTTTTTTTTTTTGGAGNTAGGGTTATACTGGTAAAGGGACCTGGTTTTGGTGCCAAGGAGTGGGGCCTGGTCTATGGATTGACCCATGTGGACTGTCTTATGTCAAACACTGCAAGTAGGCAGAAGAGACCTTAGAGAGAATAATCATCTGGGGTTTTTTTTGTGGGATTTATCTCACTTCTGTAGCAACTTAGCACTATCTAGGATGAAGCTTACAGGAGAAGTCTGACGTATGTAAACACATGCCAGTGAAAATTAGGGCCAGGAGCAAATCACGTTGACAGTACCAGCACACTTGCTAGTTCAGTATTGCGTTGCTCCACAGTCCCACAGCAACGGGATGGAAAAGGACCTAAATTCCCTCCAGATGCTACTCAACATGTGTACTTTTTTTTTTTTACAGGAGGTATGCATGCCTCGTCTGCTCTGAGAGTTGCACATAGCAGAGGCTTGGTACATTTAATTTATCTCCTGCTTCTGTTTTTAATTAGAGGGAGAACAGAAGGGACAGAAGGTACATGTTCTTTGTCACCTTTTGCAGTGGGCTTTCTGTTATCTCTTTGTTCCTGCTGTCCATATTCCCTGGCTATTTATTTTGTTAACAAACAATCTGCCTGCAACTCTCTTTTTTTTTTTTTTTTAATTAGCGCTACGTCCGATTTTAGTAGAAAATCCAAAGAACAATCTGTACGTAGAATAAATCCCTTTTATACTCAGCTTTGCAGTACATCATTTAATGCTCTATTTCTGTAATCCTGCTTAAAATCACTTACCTTCATGTATCATAGCTGCTCTAGAGGGAGTTGAAGTGTCGGTGTATAATAGGCAGGATGAAATGGCATTTGCAGTGTGGATGGCTTTATTTCGTTTGGGTGACGTGTCCATCCACTCACACTGCCTTACAGCCAACCATCCATCTGCCTATCTATTGTTATGTAGATACAGATATCTGCATCAGTACTGCATGGTGTTGATTTCTTTAAGCTAATTAGTCTATCTTTTGGTCATAAGGACGAGTAATTTCTCCCATTGCTGATTAGCCAACATTTACATAGTAGCTAATCTGTTAAAATCAAATCATCTGCTACAGTGTGCAGAGATGGAATGTCATTCTAGAGAAAGACTGTGTCCGGTTCTGGGCTCCCCAGTTCAAGAGGGACAGGGAAATACCAGAGAGTCCAAGGGAGGCTACGAGGAGGATGGAGGGACTAGAACATCTCTCTTGGGAGGAAAGGCTGAGAGCCCTGGGGATGTTCAGTCTGGAGAAGAGAAGTCTGAGAGGGGATCTTTTTCATGTTTCCAACTATCTACAGGGTGAGGGTCAAGGAGAAGGGTCCAGGCTCTTGTCAGTGGTGCCCTGGGATAGGCCGAGGGGCAATGGGCACCAACTGGAACCCAGCAAGTTCCACCTCAACAGGAGGAGAAACTTCTTTGGTGGGAGGGTGATGGAGCCTGGCCCAGGCTGCCCAGAGAGGTGGCGGAGTCTCCTTCTCTAGAGACTTTCTAACCCCCCCTGGATCTGTTCCTGTGTGGTCTACTCTGGGTGATCCTGCTCTGGCAGGGGTGTTGGACTCCATGATCTCCAGAGGTCCCTTTCAACCCCTGTCATTCTATGATTCAATGATCCTATGACATTCAAAACCTTTACTGCCAAAAAGCAGACTGTGAGATTTTTGATCCACGGAGGGGAAGGTAGAAGAGTTGGAAAAGGAAGCATGTTGGCAGAGGTCCACACTGGTGAAAGACAATTTAAGTTACATTTAAACTATGTAGAGTACCAAGACACCTTGCTTGATAGAGGGAGATGGCTTCTTTTTAACCAACTTAAAATCTTATTTTTTTTCTGCTCTGTATCAGATCAAGAAGCAAATCTGTCTTTCAGTTACACTGCAAATATACTGTATTAAAAGAAGGTAACCGTGGAGAACCACTGATAAACCTGCTTATTTTGAATGCTGCAAAATCTATTAATCCATGTATATGTCAGATAATGTTTTTCACACTTCCTATTTTGAGCAGGAAGCTGGAGCCGGAAAATGTCAGATGTAAAAAAAATACCTAACTATGACATGTTTCTGATGAAAATGGTTCCATAGGTCACATTTGTTTGGGACACAGAGATGAGCTGCCATCTAGGAAAGTTAAATGGATCAGAATAAGTGATCAGGGTAAATATAATTTAATCAGCAAAAATATTCAGCCAAATTTAGTACTGGGATCAACTGAGCTTATGGTAAGCTAATGATCAGTCGCAATCCTAAGTGTCAGTATTTTGATATACAAATTGTCCAAAAAAATTAAAAGTAGTAATTTCCTGCTTGCACTGCATTTTTTTTATTTCTTTTTTTAAGAATCTGAAAGGATTGAAAGCAGAAAAACACAAAACATAAAGATATGCCAAGCTAAATGTCATAATGCCAAATTACTTGAGTTTTGAGTTTTATGAAGTCTGGTTTAGTAAGATCTGTTTCGGATTTTATATTTGCATCCAATGAAGTTGTCAAAGTTCCAGTTACATGCCTAGATGTATGTCTACAGTAAATAAACTTTAAATTTAAAAAATACCACAAATACCTAGACAATATGAAGAGTGCCAGCACTGTGTTATAATTAATACGTGGTTTTTACAGTGTAAAATAAAGAATAAATAAATTAAATTTGCCAATATGCTACACAGGATATCCTGTAGGATCTATGACTGCATTTATTTCTTAATTAACTTGTTTAGACTGAAACTGAGGGGGGAAAAAAACAAACCACAACCTCATTTAAAGTTTCCAAGAACAAATCCTTAAATACAGCTAAAACTTACTTCACAAAATTCATACAGAAGTTGCACTCAGACTGTTCTTCTGGGGACTTTTTTTGATCAGTCCACCCAAAAAAATCAGAGTATTTTCCAGTTATTGTCTGCCATCTCTTGGTAACTCCTTAAGGCAACAAGTCCTCCCCATTAAGGACTTAAAGACCAGCTAAGGGATGTTTCAGGAAAATGATACAATTTTTAAAGAACTCTCAGGTATTCATTGAATTGTGCACGCTTGGTGGGAGAAGGGAAGGTCACAGCACAAAAATGTTGTCATGGCAGCGTTTCTTGTAGCCTTCAGATAGAAAACACTCTCCTTCAGCTGTGCTCTGAGGAAGGAATATGTGAGGGGAAAGAAAAGTTTGCTCTTTCAGATGAACTGAGCTTCCTCAGTGAAAATGTGAATTCAAAGCAAACTTGGAAGCTTGAGCCACCACTCCAAAACCTGCAGGGGTTTGGATGTGGGTCAGTACACCGGAGTTTACAAGTAATAACTCTCTGAAGCGTCCAGACTCATTGCTTAACAAGCTCCAGAGTGCCTTGCTCATAAATGAACTTCATCTAAGGGTGGATCTGAGCTTCTCCTTGCATGAAGTGCACAATTACCTCTGATGGACAGCGTTAAAAAAGTGAGTAGCACTTTTCACTAGTTTCAGTGTCACTGTGCAAATAGATCTAATAAGAAAAGGTCTTTATTGCTTAACAGGTACATTTCTCATGAGAATTCAAGCTCATTTCCATCGGCTTCACTGACAAATAGCTTTTTAATAATGCATGTTCCCAATAGCACAGTGAAGCTCACACAGAAAGGAAAGGTAGAGCTGGGTTTTCTACCATGAGCAACAGAATAATTTAGCAGCTTCCAAGTCCATTCCTCAATCATAGTGAAAACCAGAATTTTCAAAGGATCCAATTCTGGAGAGAAGAAGAAAAGCAGGAGCAAACTATTTTGGAACTGATGCCAAGATGAAATCGCAGCCTTTGAAATGGAAAGAAAATATATCTTAATTTGAAAGCTATGTACTATTACTACCATTCTAATACACTTGACAGCCACTTACAATATTTTTGTCTGGACATTTCTCCAACCAAAATGCTATTTCAAAACTCTTATGCCAATACCATAAGGAAATTCAGAACATTACCAGCTAGGAGGCCTGTCAGTCTGCTCAACACTTTCGAAGGCATTCGTATCTGTGCAGTTAATAATACTTTTAACTTGTACTGGGAACAAGAAGACAAGGGTTTTCTTTGAGCTTCCTACATTTGAGGAATTATGCCACACTTCTAACATCACTTTGACAACACAGAAGTCATTTTTTACAATAGACTCGTGTGTTGCTTCACATAATCAAATGCAGAAGTGGAGGAGAGGAGACCTTATTTTCTCTTATCTTTGTATTAAAAAATGCTTCAAAACAGTTGAGAAGAAAAAAAAAACAAAGCTTCTTGAGATGGTAGGGCTTTATCTGGTTATGAAACTGGGTTGAAGGCTCTGAACAAATACATATGTTGTTTGTTTTTTTTGATTCTTGAACTATATATGCAACTGCTTTTCATAGAATCAATCACAGAATCATAGAGTCATAGAATCATAGAATGGTTTGTGTTGGAAGGGACCTTAAAGATCATCTTGTTCCAACCCCCCTGCCATGGGCAGGGACACCTCCCACTAGAGCAGGTTGCTCAAGGCCACATCCCAGCTGGATTTGAAAATATCCAGTGACTGAGCATACACAACTTCCCTGGGCAACCTGTTCCAGTTTCTCACCACCCTTAGAACGAAGAATTTCCTTCTCATTTCCAGTCCAAATCTACCCTCTTCCAGTTTCAAACCAATACCTCTTGTACTATCACTACAGGTCTTTTTACAAAGTTTTCTCCTTTGTCATGAATATTGACATATATCATTTGCAGAGTATTGGAATGGTTTGGGCTTGAAGAGGTCTTTAAAGGTATCTAGTCCAACCCCCCTGCAGTAAGCAAGGTCATCTTTAACTAGATAACGTTGCTCAGAGACAAATCCAACCTGATCTTAAAGGTCTCCAGGGATAAGACATCTATCACGTCTCTGGACAACCTGTTCCAGTGTTCCCCATCTTTCTTACAGCCCCCCTTTGAGTACTGAAATAAGGTGTCCTCAAAGCCTTCTCTTCTCCAGGCTGAGCAATCCCAACACTCAGCCTTCCTCATAGGAGAGGTGTTCCATCCCTCTGGTCATTTTTGTGGCCCTCCTCTGGACCTGTTCCAACAGATCCCTGTCCTTCTTGTGCTGAAGACTCCAGAGCTGGACACAGCACTCCACGGGAGGCCTTATCAGAGTGTAGCACAGTAGCAGAATCACCTCCTTTGACCCACTGCTCATGCTTCCTGTGCTGCAGTTCAGGATCCAGTTGGCCTTTTGGGCTGCAGGTGCACATTGTCAGCTCATGTCATATGTTATATGTTATGTCATATTGAAGGGCAGAAATTCATAAAACCTTTTGCTAAAAGAAAAGGAGTTTCATTTTTGTATGGAAAAATCTTCCATATTGGTGTCTGGGATTCCTTACTTGGAGTATTCTGAAATTTTCCCTCAGCTTATATTAACTGCAGCGAGATTCTTTGGTGTTAAAAATGAAGAGCAGTGCTTTTATATTTAATTTGTTTAAATATTAATTGAGATATCTGACTGCAGGCCATGCAACGAAGAGAAGAAATTGTGACTTCAAAGAAGTCATATTCATAGAGTCATAGAACTATTAATACTGGAAGGGACTTCTGGAAGTCCTTCAATTCAACCCCCATGTTCAAAGCATTGCTAGCTTCAAAGTTAGATCAGTTTAGGTCCAGATGAGTTTTGAAAATCTCCAAGAACAGAGATCCCACAGCCTTTTCCACAGCACTTGTTCCTCTATTTAGCTACTCTGACAGGGATTTATTTATTTTTTTGTCTTACACCTAGACATGATTTCCTTTGCTGCAACTTATAATCATTGATTTGGTCCTTTTGCTGTTTCTGAGAAAAAAAGTTTGGCCTCAGCCTGACATTCCTCCTTAGTCTTCCCTTTTCCAGGCTGAATGAACCCAGCTCCCTCAGCTTCTCCTCAGCCCCCTTAGTGGCCTTCAGCTGGACTCTGCCCAGTTTGATGGCACCTGCTTTGCATTGAGGTGTCCAGAACTGGCCTCACCAGTGGGGAAGAAAGAGAAACAATCACTTCCCTTTATCTGCTGCCTCTGCTTTCTCAATACAGCCCCATGTACAGTTATCAAAAGAGTGTACTGACAACTTATGTTTGACTTGCCATCCAAGACACCCAGGATCTTCTCTGTAGAGCTGCAACTTAGTCGGTCTGTGGCCAACCTTGTTGCTGGATGCCCCTTAATCTTCCACTGGACCACCAGAGTCAGAATAGGTTTACTCAATGCGCTCCCCACGTTCAGATGCATTCTGTGTCAGCCCAGATGTTCCTTAAGCTGTAGGGAAGACCAACCAAACCACTCTCCAAGGAAACTGCCAACTGCACCTATCAGGTCAAGGCATTGCTGGAGTTAAAATTTCAAGAAAACCCAGTAAGAAGTGTTGTTGGACTTGAAGCTGCAGAGTCAGGGATAAGTAGGTCTACAGGAGTGGGGACACAGGTTGAGTGATGGGGTTCTTCATGAAATCTCTTTAAGATTTCCTGTCAGTGCAAGATTTCTTGCTACCACTCCGGTTTCCAAAGATGTTTAGAGATACCTACTGAAGAATCATAGTAAGGAAATCATAGAATCACAGAATGGGAGGGGTTGGAAGGGACCTCTAGAGATCATCGAGTCCAACCCCCCTGCCAGAGCAGGATCACCCAGGGCAGGCCACACAGGAACGTGTCCAGGGATTTGAAGACATTTCTCCCCACACCTGCCCACATCACCTCTCTTGGACATGGCCACATCTGAAACAGGGCAGCAGAAGAAAGCTGAATTTCTCGGCCTCCTAGCATAAACAAGCAATGTATTTATGTAAACTGCTGTTAGAGAAGTAGGCATTGAACTGAAAACAGTCTCAGCAATATTCACAAGGCGGCATTTGTCCAAGCCCTTGTAATTTTGGGCTGTCTGAATCCTGGTGCTTTTAATAGTTAGTTGTCTGTGCTGCCTTAGCCTTGTCTTAGCTCTTTTTAAGGAGGAACCAGAGCTGTGTCGCTTTTGCATCATGACTCATTTTTTTTCCCTAAGTGGTAGGTAAAGCCTCCTTTATATATAAGCTGACAGAACCAAGATGCGCTTTTTCAAGAGCATCTTCAAGCACTCAGCTGTCAGTGAGATTCAGCAAGGTTTCAAAGTATGTTCTACAAGCAGCTGGAGAGACTGATTGCTGATTGGTTATCTGATTGCCATCCCACATATAGATCTTACAGATATATATAGGGAGGTTTTAAGTTGAACTAGCAGGTGACAGTTCCAAAACAAACTGAAGATGAGATTTCTTCCCCGGAACATGGTTAAAACAGGGAATTCGTTGGTACAGGATGTTGTAGATGCTAAAAGGTTACGTAAAGTTAAAAAGCCACAATGTACAGAAGCTATTAGCCACAAAGATATCATATCAAAGAATGTCTCGGCTTAGAAGGGACCTCCAAAAGTCATCTAGTCCATCCCTTCTGCAGTGAGCAGGGACATCCTCAACTAGATCAGGTTGCCCAGAGCCATGTCCAACCTGACCTTGAATGTCTCCAGGGATGGGGCCTCCACTATTCCTTTGGGCAACCTGTTCCAGTGTCTCACCATCCTCAGAGGAAATAACTCCTTCCTCATGGCCAATCTAAATCTCCCCTGCTCTAGTTTCAAATCATTGCCCCTTGTCCTACATGGGACACATCTACATGGCCCCTCACCACATGGTTTTGTGAACAAGCCCTCTCCAGGTTTCCTGCAGCCCCCTTCAGATGGAGGGAGGCTACTCTAAGGTCTCCCTGGAGCCTTCTCTTCTCCAGGATGAACAGGCCCAACTCCCTCAGCATGTCTTCACAGAAGATGTGCTCCAGCCCTCGGATCATCTTGGTGGCCTCCTCTGAACCCTCTCCAACAGATCCAGGCCCTTCTTGTGTTGGAGGCTCCAGAGCTGTGCTCCAGGTGGGATCTCACTAGAGCAAAATAGAGGGGCAGAATCACCTCTCTCGCTCTGCTGGCCACACTCTTTCTGATGCAGTCCAGGATGGATTGACCTTCTGGGCTGCACGTGCCCATTGCTGGCTCATGTCCAGCTTCTTATCCACCAGCACCCCCAAGTCCTCTGCAGGGCTGCTCTCTATCACCTCATCCCGCAGCCTCTATTGATAATGAGGACTGTATAATGAAGATATCATCTTTACCTCAAGATGTCCTTGGGCTGAATATGTAGAGAGAACAGGAGAGGAAATATTATAAACTTTCTCTTTTTGTACTCTTCTCTCAGCATCTGCTCTTGGCTACGGTTAGAAGCAGGATACAGAGTTAGACTCCAAACTGGCCTTGAACAGCTTTTCTTATATACTCATGCCAGTTGCTAACTATAATACGACACCAAAAACAGGAATAAAAAACTTGTATTTCTAGAGCTCCAACTATTTAGAAAGACAGTCCAATCCCTGTGCATGTCAAATTTTGTGGCCAAACCCATACACATCATCTATACATCATGAACAGTAAAGCTGTGAAATTTAAGATCCTGTACGATGTCTTTTGTTCTTAATCTTTTTCCAGCTTTATAGAGCAAATCACTTATGTCAAATGACTGTTGGATAATGTGGGTATCAAATAAAAGCCCTACAGCAATTCTCACTGCTGAGCAGGGTGTGTTGGCACATGGTGCAATTACCACATGCTTATTTTAGTCATGAAGGTCTATGAAGATTCTTAAGGAGTGATTCTGAGAAAAGAAAAACCAACCACAAAACAGCATCCACTGTTAAAGAGTTACAAAAAAACACCATACTCAGTTTAGAAAAATGAATTTCTTTGGTGATGGGGAGTGTGGGCTGGAAATACCAAAGCTTTCCTGAAAAAAAAAATTGATTTATGCTTGCAAATGTTTACAGGATGACATATCAATCCTTCGTAGTATTACATGTGTACTAAGAAATCACAAATTCCTTAAGTCTTGGTCAATCTCTCACTTCAAATCAGTTTTATTTTATAACAAAAAACAAAGCTTTAGCTGTTCTCCTGCGGATTATATATTTGAAACCTTGTTTTGGGTTAATTTTATTTTGCATTTCCCTCCATTTCTTTCACAACCTTGCTTGCAAAAAGCCTCCTACTGTCTTTATTTAATTCATAACTGTTGACAGACTAGCCACCAATGCATTATTTATTATGTAAATCCTTATTACATGCTACTTTCGACATCCCATCTTTGTGGGCATGTGTGAGTACTTCACAAAGCGTTGGCATTTCTTCTGTAGTTTTCTATTTCGTGAAAAGTAAAAGCTACTTGTTAAAGAGAAAAATTCGGTGATCTGAGTGCCTGAATTGTGCAGGATCAAGCATCTCAATCCAGTGGATTCAACAGTAGCCTAGAAAGTCTTTCTGAGCTTTACACTCACTCTGGGTTTTAGCTGCTCTTTGCTCCCATAATGTGACAAGAGGATGACTTGACTAAATGCAATTTAGAGATTTCTTGTATAAGCTGATCCTTCTTACGACAGGCAATTCAGAAAAAAAAGTTACTTTTTCATAACCTCGTAGAATGCTCAACTCTATTTTTTTCTGTACTAAACAGTCTACTCTCTGACAATGAAGTTTGCTGCAGAAAGCCGTGAAACACAGTAGGATTTCCCTTCAACCACAGGAAACAGGTCTAGGAGCTGCACGAATGCTGAGGATTATAAACAGCTCTTGGTGTTGTGAGAATATTTCCACACCTTTTCCTTTAGTCTGGCCCAAGGACTAAGTCCCTTTTTCCATTGGAATGTGTCTCTCTGGTGTATTGCTGGAGCACAGCTTCCAGTTCATCTTCTGGGCAACCCGATCTAGTTGAGGATGTCCCTGCTCACTGCAGGAGGGATGGGCTAGATGAGCTTTGGAGGTCCCTTCCAGCCCAAAAGCTCTCTATAATTCTGCGATTTATCAGAAAGCAATCTGGTTTGCGAGCTCGAAGTCTACTCCATAGTCTAACAAAAGCATGGTGAGGGGGAAGCAATTGGGAGATCCACTTCAAAAAGGGAAAGCTCGGCTGATCTGAACCAAAACACTAATGTAGAAGCTGCCATAAATGTTTACCATGGCACAGTACCTAAGCAGGAGAGCAGGCCACACTAGCAGATGCATGTTGGTTGCTCAGATGTCCAGTTTGCGTACGAGAGGTGAGAACTTTGGAAATCTCGGCAGGGGAGCTTGGCTAAGAGGATCACAGAATTGCTGGAATTGGAAGGGACCTCTAGAGGCCATCAAATCCAACCCCTCCCCTCCAAAGTAGGTTTGTCTAGAGCACATTACACAGGATGACATCCAGGTGTATTTTGAATCTCTCCAGAGAAGGAGACTCCACCACCTCTCTGGGCAACCTGTTCCAGGCTCCAGCACCCTCACAGGAAATAAGTTTTTCTGATATTTAGATGGAACCTCCTGTGCTCCTGCTTGTGCCTGTTGCCCCATGTCCTGTCACTGGACACCACTGAAAAGAGTCCAGCTCTACCCTCCTTGCGCCCACCTCTTAGATATTTATAAACATTGATAAGGTCTCCTCTCAGTCTTCTCTTCTCTGGACTAAATAGTTCCATCTCTCTCAACCTTTCCCTGTAAGAGAGAAGCTGCAGCCACCCAATCATCTATATTGCTCTCCACTAGACTGTCTCTAGTAGAGAACTACTTGAAGTAGTTGAACTGGGGAGCCCAGAACTGGACACAGTGTTCCAGATGTGTTCTCACCAGGGCAGGATAGAGGGAGAGAAGAACCTCCCTTGACCTACTGGTCACACTCTTCTGTTTGTACCCCGGGATTCCATTGGTCTTCTTGACCACAAAGGGCCAGTTGCTGGTTCATGGTGAACTTATTGTCCACCAGGACTTAAGATCCTTCTCCTCAGGACTGCTTTCTAGCAGGTCTACCCCTAACCTAACGATGTAGAGGGTTGTTTTCCAGGCTCCTCCTGCTCCTGCTACATACCCATGCTCTGTGTGCAGCAAAGGACCATTTGCTCTCTTCTTGTTGCCCAGTTTGACTATAGATTTAACAGGAATTTCAAGGAGCAAGATCCACACATGCACAAGTCCTTGGGACCCTCAAATGCCCTGATTTGCCAGTGACATCTTGTGACTAACTGTCCCACCACAGCCTCCTGAAATGTATTGCTAAAAATATGGATTTACTCTACTGCAATCTCAAACAAGTTCTGATATAACTGTTTTCTAGATCTGTTTCCATTGCATATTTTCAGTAATTACTTGAAACACTATAAAACAATGAAAACCACTCAATTTCTATAAACGCCATCAGCTTTCAAAAGAGTTGCAAACACTCTGGATTGGATCGAAGTTCAAGTTACATGCATAAATTCGAGATAGGATCGGTAGAGTCCAAAATCAACAAGACGCAAGTTGCTGAAAATAAATTGTATTGACTGTGTAGCTGTGCAATGGCTGCTCAGTAGCTTTGCAGAAAAAAAGACATGAACGCCATTCAAGGCCTATGCCTACTCATTAAGTACACCACCATTTCTGAGAAGTGCAGATGAGCTGCAGAGAGTCCTTCAGAAAAACAGTGAAAACAAGTTCAAGAATCATGAGGAAATGATGGAAAAAAATTGATTTGTTTAGTTCTGGGAACAAAAAAAAAAAGAGAGACAGTAAAGTTTTAGTAAAACTTACACAGACTGCAGAATTTCTTCCTGAAGGATTTTTTTACAGCTGATAGATGAACTTCTGTTAAGGTTGATGTAGGTGTCCTTGACTCGATTTCAACGCAAAAAGGCCTCTTGAAAATTTTTCCAGCTTTGCATTTCTATGCTTTAGTGATGTGAAGCCTTTATAAAGAATGGAGACTTGGGGACTCTCAAAATCTCCGTGTCATCAGAATCACTCCTCTTCAGCTATGCAAAGGTGACATCCTGAGACATAGACATCTGGAGCTGATAAAGTCCCTGTAGAAGTAGCCACTTAATAGATGCCAGCTTTTCACTCCTCCTCAGAAGTAAGTTCTCTCACAGCAATGGTAGGAGAAAAAACAATCTTTCTTTTCCTATGCATATTTGAGTTGATACAGGCTTCTCCAGGGAGAAGAAAAAGTTTCTAAGTATCAACCCAATTCATAAGATACTGAGTCAGAGAAGAATATTTGTTTGGAGTGTGGCTATTGAAGGTCTTCTACTAGCAGCTGTTTAGCATTTAAATCAACTTCATTATCAAAGTTACAGGTAAATAATTCTGTCTTTGATAATTAGCTAGAATAATAATAAAAAATCTGCTGGTTTTTTCTTTTTTTATTCTTACCGGGCAGCTCGCTGTTTGATTATTAAAACTGTAAAAATTTGCAAGAAGGGAAAGCTCGAGAATGTTATGACTTTCATTAAGGAAATACTTTTCCCTCTCTACCTCTGCAGTGAAAACTTTCTTTCCTGAAAGAAATATTGTAGGGATAACTCCTGTTTCATATGAGAAGTGATGTAATCAGAGTCAAGGCAAGGATGACTGTTTGGTGCCACTTTGGTTACTAATCCCTGGAGGGATATTCAGACTGTGCTATTCACCAGTGTGTCATGGTGTGCTGGCATCCCTGCAGCCAGCTGACCAGGTTCTGCTTTTGCCAGAGCGAAAAATGCCTTACGGAGCTCCGGCAGTCGGGTGGAGTTGCCACGGAAACTGGAAAAACATGGTGGTAAAACATCGGCCCCATAATCAAAAGCTCTAACAATACTTTGGGAACTATTTGCTTTTTTATCTCCAGTATCCAGTGGTACTGTGGGCTCATGAGTCAAGTATTTCATGTCTCATAAACATGTTGATGTTATTTGGCCCGCATGGTCTCTAGCTGAGCTTTAGTGTCATTGTTAAGTAGATTTAACTGGCACATTTTCAGAAAAAGAATATGTACCAGTACAGAATTTTTACTCCTAAAAATCAGTTTGGAACCTCATGCATACATTTATTGTGAAACTTTGATTTCAAAACCAGTTTAACACTAATAATTTTAATTACTTTACAGCAGCGTAAAACTGGAAAGATACAGAGCAGAAAGGGATAAACTAGGCATATTCTCTCAATCTGTGGTTTTGTTAGCTCCTGCAAACAGTCGTAATACTCCACATCTGGAGTAGTGGGTCCAGTTCTGGGCTCCCCAGTTCCAGAGGGACAGGGAAACACTAGAGAGAGTCCAAGGGAGGCTACGAGGATGACAAAGGGACTGGAACATCTCTCTTGGGAAGAAAGGCTGAGAGCCCTGGGGCTGTTCAGTCTGGAGAAGAGAAGACTGAGAGGGGATCTTCTTCATGTTTCCAAATCTCTGCAGGGTGGCGGTGAAGGAGAAGGGGCCAGGCTCTTGTCAGTGGTGCCCTGGGATAGGACGAGGGGCAATGGGCACCAACTGGAACCCAGCAAGTTCCACCTCAACAGGAGGAGAAACTTCTTTGGTGGGAGAGTGCTGGAGGGTGGCTCAGGCTGCCCAGAGAGGTGGTGGAGTCTCCTTCTCTGGAGACTTTCCAAACCCTCCTGGATCTGTTTCTGTGTGTCCTGCCCTGGATTCTCCTGCTGTGGCAGGGGCGTTGGACTCGATGATCTCCAGAGGTCCCTTCCAACCTCTACCACCATTCTATGATTCTATGATAATTTATGCTATTTACCTTTACTGTTCAAGCACAGAAATTACAGAATATACCTTTAGATTTTGTTGTTTTTTTATGTAACGGGTTAAGCAGTGATCTCCTGTGTTTGAATTTGTGAGGCACTTTTATTTTAAAACACATCTAGTATGTAATAACTGAGAAGCAAACCAGGGGGACGCTTCCACTATGACCACATACACCCCTTGTCAGGGAGCTTCAAATTGTGTGGAATATCCCTACTTAAGGGTGACAGGTTTTCATCTTTCTCAAGAAAGATTTTAAGTGCAAGTCTAGAGAAATCCACTGCAATCAACTGAAAACCTCCTATAAACAGAACTACATGACACAATTACTCTAAATATTCCCTGCGCAAGTTCTTCACCACTGCACCTTCTGGCTTTATCTCCAAGAGCTCTGTAACCCTTTATTAAAAACAGACCTCAGAGACACTCTTTAAACAAGAACGGAGAATATTACTTCGGTAAATCAGGTTTGAAACCGTTTTGCAAAGCAGTTAGGCATTAATGAAATTGTTCCTAAGGTCGCTAGGCTTAGTTCAATTTCCCATTAAGTGGAGATGAGAGCTCAGTGAATAATTAATAGCAAATGATTGAATGAATTTCACCTTCCTGTTGCAGTTACAAGCTCTTTCAGCAAGTCACCATAATCTCAAGGATGTTCTCAAATCATTGTCTCGGTCGTTTCTCATGCTTTCTACTCATGGAGTATTTGAGCCGGTCCATCTCTTGGCATTACGTTGGTA
This sequence comes from Baryphthengus martii, assembly GCA_013396935.1. NCBI lineage: Eukaryota > Metazoa > Chordata > Aves > Coraciiformes > Momotidae > Baryphthengus > Baryphthengus martii. The sequence goes on from VWZK01012416.1 coordinate 73,564, forward strand.
CACCCCACAGCATTTGAGGTCTACCATGTTCCCTCATCTCTCCAAGTTGTGTTGCCTCATCTCTTCTTGCACTGGAAATGCAAGCCAGCAACATCAAACATATTGTACCGATAGTAGAGTGTCCTGGCTCATCAACATACCCAAAGGATGAGAATTAGCCGAGAAAAATAGGTCTAAGAATTCACATGAAGCTTTTGGAAGTTTTTCAGTTCAGAATCCACATTAAATCATTGAGCCCCAGGATGCGATACATTTGCTCATTGCCTATTTTTGCACGAAAAGATTAAAGATGCCAGGTATTTGAGGGGGCTCATCTGCAACTTTAAAGTCTAAAACACGGTGCTGTGTCACTGCATACGCGGCAATCGATTTTTTTTATTTTTATTTTTTATTTTTTTTTAAGGCAAAGAATGCAATTCAGCTGAATGATAGAACTGCTTACCACAGGGATTACACAAAGAGCACGCAGCGTCTGAAGAGTAGCAGTCCATCAAAATCAACAACTTCAGGTTGAGTTTACAAAAGTCTTTATGAGAAACTGGATAACCATATACACAATAAAAAAATCCTCTTGAGAAAAGGAATGGAGGTGCATCCTGTCTCCAGCCACCTGCAATAGGTCAGTAGGAACTTAAGGGTGTCATGACTCTGAGGGTCACCATTACAGCATAAACAGAATGTAGATTTTTTTTTTTGCGTGCACTCTTCAAACTTTGTGAATTATTTGACTGGATTTCTTCTTATTACACCAAACTCAATGACTTGTTTCAGTGTTATATCACGCTTTCTTTTTAAATACTTTCACTACAGGTCACCACAAATGAACTGAATTCAGGGATTACTGAAAATAAACTGAATATTTATAAGGCTTAATAGCACAATGAAGAACATAGTCCTATTAAATTCTCTTCTCTGTTACGTAAAATATTTGTCCTTCCACAAAGGACTGCAGATGTAGCTCTCTACCTTACATTTTTAGCATTTCTTCTATAGGCTATCCTTTGAAGCACATCCAAGAAAAAATATACACATACTTTGGAAACTCTTTGGTTTCTCCACTGAATGCTAATAAGTCTCTTAAATCATATCTAAATCTGCCTGTTTCAGCTGAAGGTAAGTAAGTCTCCAAGAGCCTCCCTTGTTTGGGTTTGGATTTTGTTGTTTGGTTGTGTTGCTTTTTTTTTTTCTGTTTTGTATGCTAGTTATATATATATATATATATAAATAAATTCTGCTGTGCATGAGTAAAAAAATCTATAATTTAATCTTCCTGACACTATGACCTCACAACCACATTAATAGAGAAGAACTTCGCAATTACCTGATAAATTTCAAAGGCTGCTGGATTCTGTAATAATTCTGTACCATAGGTCTCTAATGGTTAATTTCATTTTGGCCCATCTAGAGCAGTACATTGGGTAGGAGAAGATATTTATCCTCAATGTCTCAAAGTCTTCTGGTTGAGAGAACAAATTGGCTTGAGTTCACTAAGAAATATTTGCCAATGCAATGGGTCCCACAGTATGAGATGACCTTTAGCGACCTAGCTAGGGATCCTGTCACAGGGTCACAGAAAAATTGGGTAATAGTCAGTGGAGAGTCACAACAAGAAAGTCTGAAGAGAGGACTTTCATTTTCAACCCTGTCCTAGATTTTGGCAGTTTCCTCTGATATAAGAAAACCACCTCCTTTCACTTAGTATTCTCAGAAGGACTGAGAGTCCTCGCACTAATTTTTTTTCTCTTAAAAATTAAGATAAACACTCTTTTTTTACAAGAGCTTTCTGGAAGGAAGTTTCTACTCACAGGCTACTGTGGAGCTATTATTCCTTGAAGATGTGGGAAAACGTGGGTTCGTCTGCCTGGCTGAACGGACAGATCCAAGTTAACATACTCCTGTGGTAGTCTGATGAAGTTTTCTTTGTTCTCTGGATCAAGGCCATATTCACCAAGTAACAAAGCCCAACTGAAGGCAGGGATTGACTCGACTCTTTTACTTTTCTAATGGAACATTTAGAAAATGGAGTTTAAATCTACACTTTTATACTTTCTTTTCCCTGCTCATAATGCTGTTAGACTAAGAAGGGGAAAAATGGAAGAATATCAGTCAAGATATTGAGAGACCCAGAAATAATTGAAGGTCCTTTCCAACTCAAGCCATTCTATGATTCTATGATTCTGTGATTCTATGATTCTGTGATTCTATGATTCTATGATCCTACTAACAGGGCAAGGACTGAGCAATACCGAGGCAAACAAGAGCAGCAATATCTCTGTGTACGAATTGTATTTGGGTTTGTGTTCAAAAAACAACTTTGACAGCTGCGAGCTAGTTTTGGCTCCAGGTATATTTGCACCTTTGCGTTTGGCGTGTATTAAAAAAATTAGAGCAGCAGCTGGGAGACAGATGATTAATCACAGAGGGAGCTAAGCCTAACCCCACTGTGGACCAGCTTTCTCTTAATGCTCAACCTTGTTCATGCTGGGTAGAGTCTTGCTCTGCAAATCATTCCTCTGAGATTGATGCTGCCATTCGTTGCAAAAATGAAGCCCCACTGAAGACAGAGAGGTTTGCAAGGCACTTAATCAAAAGGCAATGGGATTATATGTTTAGCAGTCAAAATACAGTCTGTCCTACAATATGAGTGGCAATCGTCCGTTATAAAATAGAACGTAAAGCTCACTCCCATCATCCTGACGGTCCTGTAACTGCTTCTGTCCCTGACTTACACTCATCTTAATATACTTAGGTGAAAAGTTAATTGGTGCTGGAGCTGGTTCCTAGGTGGATCAGCTTGCCTTAATTCAGGGCATCCAAAGCAGAGTGGTCAATGAGGGGCACCAGCAGTTTGAGCCATCTGATCTTAACTTGCTACCTCCTTTTTGCAATCTTAAGCTCAGCTAAAGAGCTAACAAGTAGCTAATTATTCCCAGCTACCCTCACTGCAAAATTTATCTTTTCAGTACTCCCAGCTCTTTTTATTTTTTTTTGGCTGGTTTGGTTTGGGTTGTTTTTTTTTTTGCTCTCATTCTACATATTTCTCAGCTCATCCCTTCACTCACTTCAGGAAGGCACCAGATTTTATCCACATATTCAGAAACTTCAACAAGGTCCTTGAGTATGTACAACAGGTATTGGCAGAATTACTGAGCTGGTTAGTACAAGCATATACTTAAGCATCTCTGAATTTCACCATAGAATCATAGAATGGTTTGAGTTGGAAGAGACCTTAAAGAACATCTGATTCCAGCCCCCCTGCTGTGGGCAGGGACACCTCCCACTAGACCAGGTTGCTCATTTTGTGGATGAATAACTTTATATAAGGTCAGATCTTTGATTAAGCTGGAATCAGATCAAGCAGAAGAACAGAGTTCACGGCTGTGTGTAAAAACATACAAACGCAGGAGAAAACATCTTTGACAACTTTGGTTTTTTCCTTTAAATCTATGGATGAGGAATATAACATTACTGAGACATAGAATAGGTGAGAACTTTATGAGGGTAATGTTAGTCTGATCTCCAAGGATATCAGCTACTCTATGATCATAGAATCATAGAATCATAGAATCGTTGAGGCTGGAACAGACCTCTGAGATCATCAAGTCCAGCCTATGAACCCAACACCACAACACCAGCTAGACCATGTCACTAAGTGCCACATCCAGTCTTTCCTTAAACACCCCCNTCTCCTTCCCCACCGACTTACGGACCCACAGGCCATAATCAAATGTAAAAAAGCAAGAAAGAAGGTCAAACATGAAATGTTCACAGGTTTCACGAGACAGCAGCAACTACAGGTCCATGACTGGATGAGCTCTGTACCCAGCCAGGCAAAATAAGACTGTGTCTCCTGTTATGAGTGTGCCTGAGGATTTGGGGCACAAGTTGAAATTACTGTAGGTGTTGGGAACAAAGGACAAAGAGTGTTGGAAATAGAGGATTCTTAACTCCATAGCTCACTGGAACAGTTTGTTGTCAGAACAGGCTGCCCTTAAACATCACGGACAGTTGCTAAAATACAACTAGCAACCCAAACGCTGTACATTTCTTCCAGGAAGTGATAGATTGCTATTTAAAACACTTGCTTTTTAACAATGATTTTCCATAATTCATCACAGGACTTCAGAGGCAGCAATACGATTTCTCTGATTAGATGCTACCTTAGGGTTTTAGATACACATTTTTCTATTCCAGCTCAAAGAAACCTGGCATAAACCTGAAATTTAGTCAGTTTTTGTAGTGACTGAGTCAAGCTAGAAGAGTGGTTTACAGAAGACAAGTTTATTTAAAGACTGTAGTGGATTGACTTTTGCTAGCAACCCGGTGCCCACTAAGCACCACCTCCTGAACAGGATGGAGGTGGGGGAATAAAAAAAAAGAAAAAAAGATGTTAAAAACACTCATGGGTCAGGAGAAAGGCTGTTTAAAGAAGCAAAAGCAAAGGCTGTGTGTGGAATCAAAGGAAAACAAGAGATTTGTTCTCTGCCTCCCATCAGTCGGTGATGTCCAGCCACTTTCTGGGAAGCAGAGCTTCAGTGCATATAGAGATTATTCCAGAAGACAAATGTCATAATACTGACTGAATGCCTCCTCTCCTCCTTTCCTTTAGCTTTTATTGCTGAGCAGACTTCATAAGAGATGGAATATCCTTGTGGTCAGTTTGGGTCAGGAGCCTTGGCTATGTCCCCTCTCAAGGTCTCACCCGCCTCCAACCTGCTGGTGAGTGGGGAACGTTGGAGAGAGAGCCTTGATGCTGTGTGAGCACTGCTGGGGTGTTATCAACACCTTTCTTGCTACCAATACAAACCAGAGCACTACAAGTGCTGCTGGGGGGAAAATTAATTACACCCCAGCCAGACCTAATACAACATCGTCAAAACCTGTAACTATCCTGATTCCCTGTGGTTCTTTGTGGAGGAGCAGTACAATTATACGGTCTAGTCTATGCTGGTAGCGAATCAGTGTTTTCTGATGCTTTACCTAATCTGATAGTAAGTGTTCTCTGCTTCCAGTGCAGTCATTCTCAGCTATTCTGTCACAAATCCACATACTAATGGCGTGTTCTCTTCGAAAGCAACTGCAGCCAACAGTTCTAGCTCAGAAAATAAAATAATAAAATAAAATATAAAATAAAA
>VWZK01012418.1:0-19089 GCA_013396935.1 Baryphthengus martii
AAGGGGAAGATGGTTCTGAGGCGAGCGGGATGGGCCCCTGCGCCCCCCTCGCCTCTCTGAGCGAGCTGCGGACGGTGCCGTCTTTGCTTGTCAGCCCCGGGCACTTGTAACCTGTCCGCAAGTTTCATTCGCGTTTGGTGGAAGAGTAACGATCCGGAGATACTCACTTCCTATGAGCTGGAGGAAGGTGCACCCCCAGATAGGAGTGAGAAAGAGATGAATGTGCTTTGTTTTTGAGGAGTTCAAGCCTTTCAGACGTCAGGAACGCTGTCTGAGGATGTGGATCTGCAGGAGAGCTGTTTTGTCTTTAGCAACAACCTGTACCCAGGTTGGGTCTGTTTAGGTGAAAGCCAGGGAGGATGTGGAGAGACAGCAGTGAGTGAAGTCTGACCTTCCTGTTCATGTGTCTATAATAACAGCTGGGAGCCAGGAATTGGAGGGAATTCAGCACTAGATGGTGATGGACTTGCCACTGATCTTTTGTTGTTGTCTGCTTGGATGAACAATTGGATCGTGGTGCCTCGTGTGGCTATTCCAAACTACCTCTCTGTTCCATCACTCCCTGTGCTGATGCTGACTTCTTGCTGGTCTCTCATGAGTTGCTAACACCCTTTTCCCAGCTTCTTTCCTGCTTATCTGGAGTGGTGCAAGATTCTTCTAGTTTGAGAAACAGTCACCGGATTTCTGTGCTCTTTCTTCAGTCACTGCCTCTCTGCTCTCTTGCTTTAACAGCAAGTACAAAATACTAGTGAGGCTGTTTAGTTGTGGAGACACCTGGTTGTAGGCAAAAACTCTTAACAAACATCGTTCTGTAGTCCTGCTGATGCAGCTTCTGACCTGAGGTCGGCTGTGGACTATGCAGTTTCCAAAGAACATGAACTTTCTCCAGATTCAGTTTTGTCCTGCTGACATCCAGGCTGTACTGGTCTTGTTGAGCTATGGTGGTCAGAGTGTGCAGCTTTGTGCTCTGTACTGGAAGTTTGCCGTGACTTTAATATCGATGGTGTCTGCGCTGCTGTGCAACTGTGTTGTGAGAGACAGCGCCTGGAAGGATGCAGTCATCTCTGTCGTGATCAACATGACGCTGTAGTTCCCTGGATTCTTTCCATGTTCCTCGAACTTTTTTCTATGTAGCTGCAGCTCTGTGGCCGTTTGTTTCCTCTTGGGAAGGAGATTGCAGACTGTGCCATACCTGTAAAGGGACCTATTGCAGGGGAAGTAGCTTCCCTGTTAGGGATTCAGACTCCTGCCTTTGGGGTTCTTACGTGAACTTAGTGCTCACCCTGAGGCCTCTCCCTTGTCTGGGAGAGCCCCTTGGCCGCAAAGACAGGTGTATTGTGGGGTGTGGTGTAAAAATGTCTATTTTAACGCGGGCTCTTTTTTCAGTTGGTGTCTAACCTCTGCCACAAAACTTCATCTTCGGAACGGATGGAGGAGGAAGGCGATGACGACGAGGAGGATGAATTGGACATATTTGGGGGTTATGACAGTTTCCGGGGCTACAACAGCAGCATCGGCAGCGACAGCAGCTCCTGTCTGGATGAGTCTAGTGACGATGAGGCGGCAGACCGGGAAGCCGGAGAGCTTCGGAACTCTCCGGTGCACCAGCCGTCCACAGGCTGGCTCACAGAGGACAGCGGCTCTGAGCCAGGTGCGGCACTGCCTGTTCTACCTACACCACCCGCTGGTGGAAAGAGTGAGGGCTGGGGGACCCGAAGGGTGTAATGGCTGCACCTTTGGGTGCTTTCGGTGGAGACTGCATTTTCTGGGCTGAGTGGAGGAGCTGCTCTGGGTAGTGAGGGTTACCTGGGCTCAGGATCAACCCTGTCGACTGCTCAAGTTTTTGTGTCTTCCTTCTCTCAGCTGTGTGCGAGATGTGTGGGATTGTGGGCACCAGGGAAGCTTTCTTCTCCAAGACCAAACGTTTCTGCAGTGTATCCTGCTCTCGAAGCTACTCCTCAAACTCCAAGAAGGCCAGCATCCTGGCCAGGCTGCAGGTGAGTCAAAATTCTTCCTTCTTCCCTGGGGATGGAGCAGGATGTGCCTGTACATGATGGGGTCGGAGGCTGTTCTCTAGTTAAAGATCAAACTGCCATTACAAGTGGCATGTTCTTCCTGCCTCAAGTCCCCAGAGAGCCATGCCAGGTGAAAGGTGCTGCTCCCTAGAAACTGAGGAAGGACACGTTGGTATCTTACCTGTTATTTCTTCTTGTTGCTGTGAGCATTAGTGAAAATTGTAACCTGAAAATCGCCCCAAGGAGGAAAGGCATGCCCTGCTTTCCAGTTGCAGGGACTGGTGTCCCTAACGTTCCTTCTTTTGTAGGGGAAGCCGCCAACAAAGAAAGCTAAAGTCCTGCACAAGGCAGCCTGGTCGGCAAAAATCGGAGCCTTCCTCCATTCGCAGGGCACAGGGCATCTGGCAGATGGGACGCTGACGGGCCAGGATGGTGAGTGTAGGCAATGTAAGGAGGTGCAGCCACTGAAGCCATAGAAGCCACAGAAACGGGGACACCCGGAGGGCTGTAGGCTCTACAATCTACTCTTCTTCCCCTCTGGTACACTGCCTTGTGTAGAAATAGTGTGTATGGGTCACTCTGACACAGGCTGGCAGGACACAGGGCACATCTCTCTCCTGGCTGGTACTAATGGAGCCCTGGTGGGTTCCTACCCATCTGCTCTTGCGGCCTCATCCTCCCTCCTGGTGCAGTTCGGCCTGGAGCGCGAGCTCTGTAGTCACAGTCCCACGAGGTGCTGATTTCACAGAATCATAGAATGTTAAGTGTTGGAAGGGACCTCAAAAGAGCCTCGAGTCCAAGCCCCTGCCAGAGCAGGATCACCTAGATTAGGTCACACAGGAACATGTCCAGGTGAGTTTTGAATGTCTCCAGAGAAGGAGACTCCACAACCTCTCTGGGCAGCCTGTTCCAGTGCTCTGTCACCCTAACCGTAAAAAAGTTTACATGGAACCTTCTATGTTCCCGCTTGCACCCATTGCTCCTTGTCCTATCATTGAACATCACTGAGAAGAGCCTAGCTCTATCCTCCTGACACTCAGCCTTTACATATTTGTAAACATTAATGAGGTCACTCCTCAGTCTCCTCTTCTTCAAGCTAAACAGACCCAGCTCCCTCAGCCTTTCCTCATAAGGGAGATGTTCCACTCTCTTAATCATCATTGTGGCTCTGCGCTGAACTCTTTCAAGCAGTTCCCTGTCCTTGAACTGAGGGGCCCAGAACTGGACACAATATTCCAGATGTGGTCTCACCAGAGCAGAGTAGAGGGGGAGAACATCCTTCGACCTACTAACGACACCCTTTCTAATACAACCCAGGATGCCATTGGCCTTCTTGGTCACAAGGACGCATTGTTGGCTTATGGGCATCCTGTTGTCCACCAGGACCCCAGGTCCCTTTCGCCTACACCGCTCTCCAATAAGTCAGCCCCCAACCTATACTGGTACCTGGGGTTGTAGACTCTGCAAGACTCTACACTTGCCCTTGTTTTAGTTAATTAAGTTTTTCCCTGCTCAGCTCTCCAGCATGTCGAGGTCTCTCTGGATGGCAGCACAGCCTTCTGGTGTGTTAGCCACTCCTCCCAGCTTTGTGTCGTCAGCAAACTTCCTGACAGTGCATTTTGTTCCCTCGTCCAGGTTGCTGATGAATATATTGAATAGCACTGGTCCCAGTACTGACCCCTGAGGTACTAGATAGAGGCCTCCAACTAGACCCTGTCCCACTGACCACAACCCTCTGATTTCTATCTTTCAACCAGTTCACAATCCACCTCCACTACCCGATCATCCAGACCACACTTCCTCAGTTTAGCTGCGAGGATGCTGTGGGAGACAGTGTCAAATGCTTTACTGAAATCAAGATTTCTGCTGGCAAAGTTGACTTAAAGGTGTCCTGTTGCTCACAACCCTTCATTGCTCAGTTGCCTGTGGAGTTATATATTGCCCAGTTATATATAAGCCAAGTCATTCACTGATCAGCCTGAGGAACAATCGATCGCTGCAGCTGAAGGAGCAGCAAGCCGCTGTGTAAGGACAAAAGTGAGCCCCCAGGGGTTGTCAGCAGCAATTGATCCCTGAGCAGGCTACTGCTGGAGCAGAGCTGTAAGCCTCGGATCAGAAGTGACTGTGGGATTAATATCCCAGTGCTTCGCTCTGATTTTCCCGGCACCCTCTGGGGAAGCAAGTGCTGCTGATATGACCCTGCAGTGTTGCTGCTGAGAGGCAAAGCTTCTAAGCGGTTTAGTGCTGATGGGATGCAGGCTTCACTCTCTCCGGAGTATTTGAGCCCTGGGCTGGATTTAACCCTTTATGTTTGTTTGGGTTTTTTTTGCCCCTCCTTCCCCAAAAGCAAGTGTCAGCAAGGATTGATTATAATACAGTGTGCCTCTTGTGGGGCCTGGTCCCTGTGCACTGTGTAGGTTCTAGTTCCCCACCAGGAAAAATGCACTGGAACACAGAGTCCCTGTGTGTTGTTGCAGAGGGCTCTGCCCCAGAGCAGGACACAGTGCTGCAAGCTGTAGTCCAGAGGTAACTGGGCACTCTGTGCCTTCTCTGTGGTATCATCTGATTTTTGTCTCTCCTGTCTGCTTATAGCACTTGTCCTGGGATTTGACTGGGGAAAATACCTGCAGGAGCACGGCTTCAAGGCAGCTCCTGTCAGCTGCTTCAAACATGTGAGTTGTTCTTTGCTGTGCCTCGCGGTGCGCGTGGGATGTGTCACATGCACGGGGCTTTCCTGTACTCCTGTCACAAGTGGTGGGGAGAGGCCTGGGGAGCTGGTTATTAAGCCCCAGCTGATGCAAGAAAAGAAGCTGGGACTTCTCACAGCTAAGACTGAGAGTCCCACAGAGGGACTGGGAGTTTTGGTGGAAGAAGCAGAGGGAGACTTGGTAGGAGCACCGCTGGTGGTGATGGCCCAGTGCTGACTGGGGACAGAATTAGTTCTGACTGGGAGGGATAGCGGAAATTTCCCAGTTGCTTCTGAAGTTTGTGTGGGTGAGCATAGCCCAGGGTGCTGCGCAGAGAGGAGCTCAGTGTATGTGGGCCTGACAGTAGCTGCCCCTCCAGTGTGTCTGGTTCCCGTCATACTGATTTGCAGCCCTTGTGGGCCCGGTAGCCAAGGCAGCTACTTTGGGATAGGACAGCTGGTACTGAAATAGTTAAGTGATACTATACAGTGTTCTGCCTTTTGGGATCCCCTGTGAACACTCAGTGAGATGCTGGGGCAGTTTGGTTGCGTTTCAGGCTGTTGGCAGGTGTAGGAACGGCCAAAGGCGAAAATGTAGCTGCCTAAAACACATCTCTGAAAGCTAGAACAAGGGCCTGGGCCTTGCTCCAACTGTCAACGTCCCTCATCTAACGTGTCTGCCTCAATCCTTCAGGTGCCACTCTTTGATCAGTGGGATGATGTGGTGAAAGGTATGAAAGTGGAAGTGCTGAACAGTGATGCTGTGCTCCCCAGCCGCGTGTACTGGATTGCATCTGTCATCCAGACTGTAGGTATGTCTCCAGTGTAATTCCCAATAGCTGGGGGTGGCTAACCTCTGAGGGAAGCTTTAGAGAGCGGGTTGTAGCTGGCCAAGCAAAACCTCAGCTCTTTGGAGCTCTGCAGCTACTGAGAGATTTTGGAACAGGAAATAACCGTGGTGTGGGAGTAAACCTGCATCTGGTTTCTTTTCTGGTTGCTGGGCTCTTTTCAGGGACAGTTCTGCCCCCAGGTTGGCTGGAGAAGCTCTGATAACCTATGCAGAGCTCTCAATGCCATGCTGTAGGGATTAAGCCTGTGGTGCCCAACAGGGAGAGGAGAGATTCTTAGCCTCTGATGCCTTTTTCTGCCTGTTTTCTGGCAGGGTACAGGGCCCTTCTGCGATATGAAGGCTTTGAGAATGATGCTGGCCATGATTTCTGGTGCAATTTGGGCACAGTGGATATTCACCCCATTGGCTGGTGTGCCATCAACAGCAAAATCCTGGTACCACCACAAAGTGAGTATGGGGTGAGAGCGGTCAACACTTGTGTGGGCATGGAGGAGCTTTGTTTTATGCCTGTCACAGTGGGACAGATGCTCCCGCTGTATATGGGACCGCAGCTCTGTTTGTGCTTTGAGCTACAAGGAGCAGTTCTTTGGGAAGCCGCAGACTGCTTGGTCTGCTCCTTCTGCGTCTACCAGTGGTTGACCTGGAGGTGCTGGATGAAGAGCTGGTGTCAGACCTATGGGCAGAGGCTAATGCAGGGGGTTGTTCCTCCTTCTGACTCACACAGTAGTTAGGCTTAACCTTTGGGGGAACTTTCTGGTCCTACACCCTGGACAGTGCCTCTGGGGAGCACACTGGATCCAGTCCCTGCTCAGCTATCAGTTAGGAGGATGCCAGTTTAGCAGAATTCTGGCAAGCTGAGGTTTGCTTGGTATGGCTCATGTTTTTTTGCTCTGATACCGCTTCCATATCTCTGTCAGTGGAGCTGGATGCCTGCTTGGCCCAGTCCATTCCATAATGGTGATTTCTTGCAGCCATTTGTGAGGGTGAGCTTGCAGAACAGGGTCTGCCTGAGAGCAGGTACAGGGTTTGGATGTGAAGAAGGCCTCTTAATGCAAAGGGACTCTCAGAAAGGAAGAAGGCTGTAGTGTGGTGCTCTAATTCCCTCAATCATAAAGTTGTACTTTTTCCCTGTGTGTACGTAGCTATCCATGCCAAGTACACTGATTGGAGAAGTTACCTCATGAAAAAACTAGTGGGAGCCAGGACCATCCCAGTGGATTTCCACATCAAGGTAAATGAGGGAGGCTGTCATTTTACGTGTGGAAATGAAGCCAAAGCCAAGAGATGTGTGTGCAACACATCTGTTCTGGTTCTGATCTGTGCAACATCCATGTGGTCCTTGAAACCTGGGCAGGACAGGAGCAGTCAGACACTTGTCACGATGCTGTAGGGAATGGCACAGCCCCTATGGCCAGTCAGCACAACTGTTTCTCTTTTGGATCATAGATGGGCTTTGAAAGCTGCTGCCATGTCAGCCTCTGCTGGAAAATACCAGGGACGAGTTTGCTTTTCTCAGAGCCAGAAGAACAGCTCTGAGAGTCAAAAATCTTTGCCTTCAGTGTTGGTGGCACAGCAGCCTGTGGGGACTGAGAAGGATGCAGGCTCCCTCGAAGCCTATGTTGAAGCAGCTGTGCCATGGCCTTGCCAGCTTCATAGCTCTTGTGATTGTTTTGTGTAGCCTGCACTGAGGTTAGACTCAGTAGAGAAGAGGCACTTTTGTTGCTGCAATTTGGTAAACCACCAATAAGGAAGATGATCCCAGAGACAGCAGGCAGGAAGGCAGGTGATTGGTTTTTCCTGTGTGCAAGGTAATTGGTGACACTGAGCTGGAGACTTTGATTTAGTTGATGTTTCCCTTGTGGCTTCTCAGAAAGTTGAGAGGATGTTCATAGCTGCTTGTTCCAGGGCCAGAAGTTGTAGCTGCAAGCTCATGCCGTGGGAGGGAAGTGGTAGAGGGAGACAGATGTTGTCAGTATCTTTCTCCCCCCAGCATCCCCGCTCCTAGCTAACAAATAGGAGGTGGAAGAGGGAGACTTTCTTTTTAAAGTTCTTCTGGAATCAGGTGTAAACTGGTTTAGATGTTTGAGTCTGGTTTGAGCTGCTGTTCTTAGTTGCTGTGCAGCATTCTGGGATCCCCAGTGCCAAAATGTCAGGCGTTCTTTGAACACCTCTGTGTGTTTGTGGGTGCATGGGACTGGGCTGTAACAGCAAACTGAAGATCTCAAAAAAAACAAACAAAAAAACAACAAAATCAGTTAGAAGGCAGCCAGTGACTTTTTGTGTGCCTGCACCTTTGGGATAGTCTGAAGAGTAACTCTGCCATTGTAGATGGAGTTGACAGATATATCATCATGTTGCTCTACCTCTGGTTGGAGTCAAAAAGTGAAAAAACAGGCCTGGTGTCTTTTTTGTCAAGGTGAATTTGTTACTGGGCCACCACCTTTCAGCCAACTGAAAATCCTGTCGCCCTTTGTGAAGTTACACCTCTAACTGCTTCCAGCCTTGAAACTCTTACGGTCTCATGACTGAAAAAGGCACGCAATTCCTCACTCAAATCCTGCTGAACAGAAATGACATCTGTTTCTCACGCTCAGAATATTCACACAAGGTGCTGGCTGAGCACAGCTGCCAGGCCAGGGTGGGGGTAGCTGTTAGGAGGCCCCAGGAAAGGGTGTACTTAGGGTGTGTGACCAACGTTGCTGACCTGTGTGGTGTTGGCAGCTCCCCACTGGCCTGATGAACCCCCTCCCGTGCGTTCTTTCCCCGAGGTATCTCTCAGGCAGCTTCAGGCAGCACAAGGGGGTTGGCTGGGATGTCTGTGGGGAAAGCTGTTCTCTGAAGTGTTTGGGGGAAGGAAAACACCAAGCGCGATTGACTTCACCTCCTCTGTTGGTTGTTGCCAGATGGCGGAGAGCATGAAGTACCCATTCCGGCAGGGCATGCGAGTGGAGGTGGTGGATAAGAACCACGTGTCCCGGACGCGCATGGCAGTGGTGGACACGGTGATCGGGGGCAGACTGAGACTCCTCTATGAGGATGGTGACAGCGATGATGACTTCTGGTGCCACATGTGGAGTCCCCTCATCCATCCTGTGGGCTGGTCACGGAGAGTGGGCCACAGCATGAAGAAGTCAGGTAGGGATCAGGCCACCACAAGCATCTTCTGGTTTGCTATGAACTGCCTGGACCCTGCTGTTGACACCAGTCTTGACATGCTGGGAGCCAGGCAGGTACCTCAGGACTTGACCAGATAAGGTCTACGTAATCCTACATTTGCTGCTTTCCCCCGTGGATTGATAAAAGCCTAGCAATCTGCTGCCACAGGTCAGGACAGGGAGACTCTGGGGTTTCTTACCTGAAGCAGGTCGTCTCTTCCCACAGTGTGAGAATGCCGAGTTTGCAACATCACAGATGTTTATAATCTTTCTGAGTAACGGAATGCCATCGAGTTGTGTTTCTCTGGACTTCACAGAGAATTGTTGATCATCTTAGACGCAGAAAAGAATGAGACTTGAGCCCTGCTGATCCTCTTGGCCGTGTCTCCCTTACTTGCTGCCTCTCCCTGGTGTTACAGCTGCATGTAAAGATGTTAGCACTAGTGCTCAGGAAGCTCAGCCATCTGTTTCTGAGCAGGCCCTGCGTCACAACTCACGTTAGGAGAAGGTGTAGAGAGACTGACCTGTCCCTTTCTATTACTCTTCTCATGGTCTCTGATCTGGGTCTTATAGCAGCTGAGCTCTCACCAGGGAACTAATAAACCTGCAGTTGCTGCAGATTTCTTACCTGTCTTTGTTTCTTTCACTTCTCACAGAGGAAAAACGCAGTGACATGGCAAACCATCCCACCTTCCGAAAGATTTACTGTGATGCTGTCCCCTATCTGTTTAAGAAGGTAGGACAAGTCTGCCTCTCTGTGCTGGCCACAGCAAAGGAAGCAATGATGCCGCTTCCATCCTGGGGTATATAGGCCGCTGTGCGGGTTGTTGAGGATGGCTCCTTTGTCTCTCTTCACAGCTACAGGGCAGTAAGGTGTTTGGGGTGTCAGGACTGTGGTTGGGTGGAGGCAGGTCAAAATAGAAAGATGGAAGAACAAAAGGACAGTGACAGATTGAGAGATTCAGCTGAAGGGCAAAGAGTTGCTTGGAGCTTTGAGTTGAAGAGGGAAGACAATTGCATGGAGAGACCAGTTCCTACAAGGAGCTGGGCCATACTGGTAAGGACTGAGATGAGAATGAGGCTTGCTTTGCTGTGGACCTGCCCCTCTGACTGACCAGAGCCTTGGCAGGAGGCTGCTGACACAAACACAGAGTTGGTTTGCCTGCCTCTTTGCATTTCTTGTAATTATTTCTTCTTTCCCCTTCCAACTTGAGTTGAGCCAAGTAATGAAGCTCTAATGCTGTTTGCTCTTAGCACGGTTGGTGCCGGGGTGGGACTGTCCCTTACCCCTGGCAGCACATGGTGTAGCAGAATCTCCCTTAGGTACGAGCTGTCTATGCTGAAGGTGGATGGTTTGAAGAAGGCATGAAACTGGAGGCCATTGACCCCCTAAATCTGGGCAACATTTGTGTGGCCACTGTTTGCAAGGTAAGTTCTGTGGGCGTAAGAGGGTCTCTTGTGTTTACCTGAGATAACCCAGCCTCTCCTCAGGTCTTTGCAAATGAATAAGGCTGGGTAGGATTTTGCCTGAGGGAGAGCAGAGGGCTGTCAAGAAAGCAAGGCAGCTGGTGTGTGGAGGGAATTGGGGTGTTACCTCAGAGGTCTGAGAAGCTGATGAGACCAGTGATTGTCCGCATGTGCCTAAGTGGACAGCATGAAGATGAGCACGCTTGGTTTGCAAGCTAACTGTTCAGTGTGTGTGACTGGCAGCCGCCCTTCCTTCACCCTCGGACATGCGAAAGGGAAGACTTGTTCTCCAATTTTTGGAGTGCATAAAGGCAGGCCTCTGTCGTGCTGCCTTGAGGAGAGAAAGGAAAGGGTAAGAGTTGTGGGGTGCCCTCTATGTGGGGAATGGAATGTGTCTGTATGGGCAGCATTCACTGGTGTAAGAATCTGAGAATGGACATGTCTCCTTTCCTGCAGGCCCTCTTGATGAGATGGTAGTGAGCTCTACTCCTCTGTGCTAGTTTAGGGGAAGTAAATTGCTTGGTTGCATTTCCTCAGTGAGATGCATTGGATGTCCTAAAGTATATCATCAACTTGCGCTCCCTCCTAGAACCCAAGCAGAGGACTTTGACACTGGGAATTTGGCAAAGGGATGCTAGGAACGCTCTTTGTGTCTGTAAAATGTTCCCTTCAGCCATTGCTTGGACACGTGAAGAGTTTGGGGCAGACACGTGTACCGCATTTGGTAGGCATCAGTTGTCAGTGAGTGACAGAATGGGACAGATCTTGTTGCTGTAGAAGTGGCATGTCTGAAGGTAGTGCCCTTCCTTTCTGCCCAGTAACAAGTTCATGACCTGGGTAGTGTACAGAGTCTGCCAATAAAGTTGGTTTCTGAGGGAGAATAGAGCTCCTGACCATTTACGGCTGAGTCCTTTTCGCAAGGCTATTAGCGTTGGTCTCCCAGTCCTGCAGAAATTGCTGCATTGGGGATTACCTTGTGTTGACTGACATATCAGAAACTACGATGTGCCCTAGAGCACATAACGTTGTATTTTACTACCTAGTGACAATTGTGATCCATCTGTGGGGACTCTTGGAGGGATCTTTTGAGAGGAGAGGCTTTAGAGCAGGCAAAGCTCTACACTCGTTCCCTTTGCTCTCATCTCAGATCCTTTTGGATGGATATCTCATGATCAGCATTGATGGAGCCACATCCGATGATAGCTCTGACTGGTTCTGCTATCATGCCTCCTCGCACGCCATCTTCCCCATCAACTTCTGCCAGAAGAACAGCATTGACCTGACCCCTCCAAAAGGTCAGATTTGGACTCTGCCCTGTGGTACAAACCTGCATGCAGAATCTGTTGGGCCGTGCTTTTCTGAGAGGTGTTAGGTTCAGATGAATCAAAAACAATCTGTTTTTCAGGGTGATAGGGCTGGTTCAGAGAGACAGTCTGTTGGAGCTGTGCCCATATAACCAACTCTTGGTACTTAGTATAAAGAAGTAACCTCTCCAGAGGGCATTAATGGCATGGTGGTTAGCTTCTGGTGTGTGATCCCCAGCCTGAGCGGAAGCAAAGGTTGAAAGGAAAGGAGGGTGGTTTAAAGGACAAAGAGAGATAACCAGAGCCATTGCTGCACGACTCAGTACTTAAAAGTGGCAGGGGTCACTTCTGTTCTTCTTGTATGAATAAATCTGACGCCAATATTTCTGCAAAATCCTGAGAGGGACTCACCCAAGGAGTGTTTTTACTGCCTCATCTGGCCATACCCAAAAAAGGACTGCTCTGAATTTCTGTGTCGCAGCACTTTTTTGTGCAGTGCTAGTCTGTCTTCCCATGATGCTCGTGATGATAGGAGAAAGATTGGTTGTAGTGGCGTGGTTTTGAACGTACTTCTGTCTGCCTGCTGCTTCTCCTCACCTTTCTCTGTGGTCTGGAGATCCGACAGACTTGGCTGTTCAGAGTTGCAGCCTGCATTTTTCTGTATTTGCCCACTGGAGGGGGGTGCTGGGCTGCCGTGGGATCTGTGCATTCCATTTAGGTCCAAGATGAGGCTGTACGTGCTGTTTCATGAAACTGCTTTGCAACCAATTGCTGTGCCTTCTTCCTGCCCATTCTGCCTTTTCTCCCAGCTGGTCTATCCAGTGACTGCCTCTTTCCCTCTTACCATTTCTTCTTGCTGCAGGGCAAGATGCAAAGACCTTCAACTGGGAAAGTTACCTGGAAAAGACTAAATCAAGACCTGTTCCAGCACGGCTCTTCAACACAGTGAGTGCTGCCAGGAAGAAGAGATATGTAGGGATGCCTGCAGTCAGCAAGGAGGAACACAAAAGCTCTAGCTGTCACAGAATGGTTGAAGTGGAAGGGACCTCTGGAGGTCATCTTGTCCAACGCCTCTGCTTCAAGCAGGGTCACCTAGAACAGATTACCCAGGACCATGTCCACACAGCTTTTGAGTATCTCCATGGATGGAGACTCTACAACCTCTCTGGACAACCTGTGCCAGTGCTCAGCTGCCCTGACAGTAAAAAATGTTTCCTGATGTTCAGAGGGCTCCTCCTGTGTTTTAGTTTGTGCCCATTGCTTCTGGTCTTGTCCCTGGGCACCACTGAGAAGAGTCTGACTCCATCTTTGCACCCTCCCTTCAGGCCCTCACACACGTTGATAAGATCTCCCTGAGCCTTTTCTTCTCTAGGCTGAACAGTCCCTGCCCTCTCAACCTCTCCTCATATAAAAGATGCTCCAATCTCCTCATCATCTTTGTGATGCTTTGCTGGACTCTTTCCACTATGTCCATGTCTCTCCTTTACTGTGGAGCCCAGAAGTGGACACAGCACCCCAGGTGTGGCCTCACCAGTGCTGATTAGAGAGGAAGGATCACCTCCCTTGATCCGCTGGAAACATTCCTACTAACGCAGCCCAGGTTACTATTAGCCTTCTTTGCCCCAGCGGCACATTGCTGGCTCATGTTCAATGTGGTGTCCACCAGAATCACAGAATCACAGAATGTTAGGGGTTGGAAGGGACCTCAAAAGATCATCTAGTCCAACCCCCCTGCCAGAGCAGGATTGCCTAGAGTAGGGCACACAGGAATGCATCCAGGCGGGTTTTGAAAGTCTCCAGAGGACGAGACTCCACAACCTCTCTGGGCAGCCTGTTCCAGTGCTCCGTCACCCTCACTGTGAAAAAGTTTTTTCCTTACTTTTACGTGGAACCTCCTATGCCAAAAAAAGGATCCCCAGGCCTTTTTCTGCCAAGCTGCTTTCCAGCCACTTGGCCCCCACCATGTGTTGGTGCTTGGGGTTGTTCCTCTCCAGGTGCAGGACTTTACATTTCTGTTTGTTGAACTACAGGAGGTTCCTGTCGGACCGTTTCTCCAGCTTGTCAAGGTCCCTCTAGATGGCAGCACAACCCTCTAGTATATCAGTCTGTCCTCCCAGTTTTGTGTCACCAGCAAACTTGCCAGGTTTGCCATGACATTCTATCGTGTCATCCAGATAATTAATGATGTTGAACAGGATTGGATACAGTATTGACCCCTGGGGTACACTGGTAATTGCTGGCCTCCAACTATACTTCATACCAGTAATCACCGTCCTCTGGGCCCAGCTACTTGGCCAGTTTTCAATCCACCTAACTGTCTCCTCATCAGACCTATATTTCTATCAGTGTCTCTGAGGGCCTTATGGGAGACAGTGTCAAAAGCCTTCCTGAAGTCAGGATAGACAACATCCAATGTCTCTACTGGGCTGCTCTTTGCTGCCAGTCAGCACTTCTAAGGAGAGCCCAAGTACTCTCCAAGTGAAGGCCCTGTTTGGGACAAACAGTGTCCTTCTGAGTGTGACCTGCAATTCTCTAATGTTTCCAGGAGCTCCAGGCTCCTGGTGGGTTCCTCACTGCATATTACCTGTGGCCCTGTGGCTGGCACATGCATGGAGTGAGTCAGCTTTGCATCAGCAAAACTGCTGCAGCACCTGAGCCTGTGCCCGTCTGTCTGGTTTCTCAGGGCTGTCTCAGGTGAATAACAAGTTTGATGAGTGTCCCTTAACTGCTGCCTGCTACTCCTCCTACCTCAGGATCTTGATTCTAAAGGCTGGGCTGAGATCCACTAAGGACACAGCTGGCCTTGGATCTGGTCATGTGTGCCCCTTCCTGGTTTCAATGGTTCTGTTGTGCCACTGTGGGCTTGTTCTCTCTCTGCTTGCTTTAAGGTGGAGGCAAGCCTGATCTAGGGTGCTGGTGGCCAGATGTGAGTTTGTACTGGGTGCAGTGGCCTTGAGTTTTCTTTTTTCACTCTTTTTTTCTGCACCCAGGACTGTCCAAACCACGGCTTCAAGGCAGGCATGAAGGTGGAAGCAGTGGACCTGATGGAGCCCCGGCTCATCTGTGTGGCCACAGTGAAGCGTGTAGTCCACCGTCTCCTCAGCATCCATTTTGATGGCTGGGACAACGAGTATGACCAGTGGGTGGACTGCGAGTCTCCAGATATTTATCCTGTGGGGTGGTGCGAGCTGACAGGCTACCAGCTTCAGCCACCCGTTGTTCCAGGTGAGTGAAGATTTCACTGTAGTTTCTAATGCTAGAGGGAAAGGTTTCCTTCATCCTGCTCCATGAGTGGTTCCTCCTTTTTGGGGGCCTTGTAGGGAGGAGAAAGTTGCCTCCCTGATTTGCACTGGCTATCATAAGTCTTCCTCTGCTGCCACACATTCTAGCAGCTGGCAGAGGGACGAGTTCCATGGTGGGGAGAAAACAGACTGAGATTTGAGGCTGGCTCTTTTTTCCCTCTGTTCCCCCACCCTGCACACCAACAGAGAATCGCTCCTGATGAAGTCGGGTAGAGTTCCAGGCGGTCCTATCCCTGCACAGCTCCCTTTTATTAAGTGCACCTACAACCTCAGCCAGGTAGCAGGGGGAGCTCGGCCCCTGCTCCCTTTTTTCTCATCAATTTTCTGACTCTTGTCTGTAAAAGGTAAGAGTGTCCCGCTCAAGAGTTTTATTCCTTCCCTTGTCACAGGGAGGCCACTGCCTCACCTCCGCAGATGTTTTCCTTCTACGAATCTTGTTTCTGTACTCCCCCTGCCATATCTACTGGGCCTCTCTCCCCTGTGCTGCCCCAGCCTGCCGCCCTGGCCCCTCGCCTGGAAGCACAGACAGCAACTGCGCTAGAGCTTTGCTTTCCCCTCAGCTGGTTGTCTTGGGAAGAGGGCGTTGGCTCGGGGGGACGGGTATATCTTGTTTCTCGCTTATGTCACTTCATCCCAGTTACCTACTGGTTATGGGACTTGGCTTTCGTTTCCCTCTCGTCTCCATGACAGAGCCCACAACTCCAGTGAAGGCCAAGGAGGTGCCCAAGAAGAAGAGGAAGAAACCCTATGGAAAGAAGAGTGAGTGATGTTTGATTAGTGCCCTCCCGCTCACTCGCAGGCTGGGCCCAGTTAGAGGAACCCTGTCCATGTCCCATCAGAGCAGGAGAGAGAGGCCTTGTCTTGCCGTGGATGCCCTCGGTCAGCTGTGGGTTTGACAACACAGCTTCATCCTTCTTAACCGCCCTGTTACCTAAAAGAGCAGAGAGCTGTGTGTGGGGGAAGGCTCTGTTCTGCGGTCTGTTTTCTGTTGGCTGAGGTATAGCTGGTGCTTGCTTCCAGGCGCGAGGCTGTGCTGCTTTCCCCGCTGTGTCCCCGGTCAGAGGGAGACCTGCAGCTGGAGGGTAGCTGGAGAGCAACCCTGCCTGCTTTGTGCTGAGGGAAAGGTGGCCTTAAGATGGCTGAAGAGGCCAGTAGTGAGGCTGGACCGTGTTATTGTTTCAGCTTGTCGTTGTCGTCAGTGTTGCAGTAGCTGTGGCAAATCATGTGTAGACAGGCAAGAAATTCCTTCCTGGGGGGGTGGAGAGGAAGGGACATCTGAAGAATATAAAGAGGTTCAACCCCAACAAAAACGTCAGCTAAAAATGAAAACATTAATGCTACGATGTCGGTGCCTTGCAGCCAACATGCCCATTACCTAGGACTAGACCCAGACAGGTAAGCGAAGCTGACTCCAGACTGATTCCAACAGGACCTGTTCCTTGGAAGTTAAGCACGCGCTGAAGTGCCTTGCTTTTAATGAAGGAGAACACGGAGGAGCATATTTTGAGACGATGACTATAGAATTTTTCTCCAGGAGGCCATTTCTGTCGATTAACCAGTTGGCAGCTAATGACCATGTAGCTTGCTGGTCAGTTGTGCTGATCCCTGGCCTGTGGTTTCTCAGTGGAGCAGGGTTGCTGATTTTTTCAGAGGAAAAGAAACACGCTTTTCCTCATGCTCTGTTATCTCTTTTGTTAAGGAAAAAAGTTACCTGCCAAAACCCGCAACATCAAGCAGACTGTCAAGAAGCCTTCTACCCCGAAGATGAAACGAGAAGCAAAAGCTGCCAGCAAGGCTGAGCCAGAGCCAGCACCTGATGAGAGTAAGGGAGCAAGTTACTCTACCCAGCAGCCACACGCAACTCTCACCTACGCCCACCAGCCCTCCCGAGGCCTGTGCTGCCTCTTGGCCATTACGTCATGGGTGACCCCAGGCAGGGCAGGGCAACACTGTGACAAATGTCCTTCCCTACTGCTCCAGAGACAGGGAGAGTGGAGGAAAGCTTTTGCCTGCTTCCTCTGGGAAGGTTTGGTGGCACCAGTACAGCTAGGTATCTTGATAGTGCCGATGCCTGCTGGGGAGCTGGCTGTCCTACTGGGCAGTCTGGTTGTGTCAGATCAGTTATGGAAGAGAGACAAGATGGAGGTGTGCTGTCACATTCCAGTCCCCATAAGGGCTGTTGCAGCATGTGAACACAGCCCAACGCATTGAGCATCAAGAGATGTGGTGACCAGAAGAGTGTCTGGCAGCTAAGTCACCTGCCAACCCTAGTGGGTGTTGGAGAAGAGGGTGGGTAAGGTGCTTTGTGCACATGGGGATGGAGCCCCTTGGAGGCCCCTGCTGCTCACAGAGGTTTCATTTCCCTTGTGGAGCCTGACAGGTCGAGAATGGAGCACACTGGCTTTTCCTCCCTCAGCCCTCAAAGTTGTCCTAGGGAGCAGGAGGCTGAACGCTGCCAGGGTTTAGTCCCATCCTGATTCCTGCTGTGACTGTGGATGGGTTTGTGCCAGCAAGATAGGGCTGCTTGTGGTAAGGGACCCTCAAGAAGTGGGCTGGAAACCTGGGGCATTTGGAGTATCAGCATGAACAGAGCTGGTTCTGGAGTACTGCAGGTAGAACAAGGCAGCATCTGTTGATTTTGACTTATATTTTCCCTCTTTCTTTTGCTAGTCATTGCTGTGCAGGTGAAAGAAGAAACCGTCGACCCCTCAGAAGCGGAGTTTGGAGCCACAGATCTTCCCGTTCCTGTCAGCAGCATAAAGCAGGAGGTCACAGACTGATCCTGGAGTATCCCCCGGCTGCCCCCAGCAGCTTGCGCTTCACCTTGTGGCTCTTTGGGGAAGGTGGTAGCAAAGGGAAGCAGAAGACTAAAAGGGCATTTCCATTTTGAGGCAGACCACTCTGCAACATCACAACTCTGCTTTTCTGGTGTGCAAGAAAATTTCCCTCGGACTTGTAATTTTGAGCCCTGGGAAAACAGACTCCAGAAAGGCCGCAGGCGTGCTGAGGAGTGTGACCGGGGTGGCTGAGGGGGTTGTGCGTCCCTGGCTTTGAGGGCACCTTTTCAAGCAGGAGTTCCCAACAGGGAAAGAGGCCGCCAGAAGGCAAAGGGGCAGTTTGGGTTCTTGGCTGTAGCTGTGGGTGGTGAGCTGCACTCTGGGACAATGGGTGCAGGCCACATACGTCAGGAAATCGGCTGCCCTTGTAGGACACTGGCGCTGTGGTCCCTGGTCCAGGCCCTGCGACACCCAAGAAAGTCAGGACAAGAAGAGTGGGAAGAGGTGAGAAAACAAGGGATGGTGATGCATCTTGAGAGACTTTTCTGAGTGTTGTCATTTCATGGTTTTGAACCCAGAGCTGCAGAGGACACAGGACACTTTTTTTATTGTGGTTTTTTTTTAGCAATCCTACTGTACATTTGCCCTATGATCTGTACCCTAAAACCCTGTGAATTAAACTTGAGGAAGAGGCCAAAAGCTTGTGCATTGCTTTCTAGATCACCAAAATACTGGGATTAGTCACAATGGGAGGAGAGGGCTCTAAGGGGATTGCTAAGTAAACAGTGTTTGGGGTATTTTTTTGAGGCTCGCAATAATGGTTTTTTTTCTTTTGCACTTGCTCCTCTATACTTTCCAGTTCTATATGAGGGCTAAATATCACATGAGTGCAATAAGTAACTGAAGCGGGGAGTACCATTCCAAACGGGAACGTTTTGGAGCAAAGCTGTAACATCCTTTTCTTTTCCCAGACTGGCCTTCAATATTCAGGGCAGAAAGCAGAAAAGTCAATATGGCAACAATGATAAAAAACCAGCTTTAAATCTGTAGCAGGTTCCTGTGAACTTTCTACAGAGGAGAAAGTGCCCTGCCTGTCAGTGCCCCTGCAGGGCCTGGCCAGCTTAGGGCAAGAGTCTTGACAAACCCTTCAGGAAAATGGTGATTGCCCAGGACACCGCCTTGGCCCCAGAATGGCTGCCTTGGCCATGCTCCCCTCAAGCTTCCAGGCAAGAGCCTGTGATGCCAAAATACTTCTGCTTTGCCCAGTGGCTCATGACAAAAAAAAAAAAATTGTTGGCAAGCTAACTGGCTAGAAAATGTGAGTAGAGACCTGGAGTAATTAACACAGTTTTTCTCCTTTCTAAAGAGGCAAATAGAGCCTGTAACTGGAGAGGGAAGAAAGGGCCGTGGGGAAGTAATGAAACACAAGTGAGAAAAGTGTGTCAAACTGGGCAGGAGCGCTGTGCCATCTCAGCCCATCCCTGACTGACCCCCTGGGAGAGCTCTGGGCCGCTGGGGAAACAGTAATGGAGT
>VWZK01012419.1:0-17452 GCA_013396935.1 Baryphthengus martii
GTTTGCCCTGAACTCTAAACGGAGACAAGCTCCCTCAGCCTTTCCTCATAGGTTAAAGGAAGATACTTCTCAAGTCTGAGAGGTCTAAAATGTTTTGCTTTCATTTTCTACACTTCACAGCTAATTCATATTAGTGAATTTCAGAGGAGCTGGAAAGTGAATAGAAGCATTTTTGTTCATTGACTGATTACTAGGTTGTTGGGGGTCGATTCTTTTATGGGTTGTTTTGTTACGTTTTAATTATGGTGGTGTGTTCTATGACTAGAGGCAGATGTAGATGGTCTTAGGATTTGATTTTGCAAAAATTAAAATATAACCAAAATATACCCAAATCAGAATTCCTCTGAAATACAGTATGAAGTAGCTCTTACTAATATTTTTAAATAAATCACTATTTCCATATAACTGTGTTTTTTTGCATTTTGCAAATTTGTATTTGAAGATACTATTTGTTTTGGAAAATAATGTAAACCCAAGTAGTGCCAACACAGAAAATTAATAAAATGCATATAAGGCTGATCGCTAATTTTCTTGTTTTAAAACAGACAATTACGAAGACAATTTGGGGTTGATTTAAAATCATGCCATCATTAGCCAAATACAAAATCAAGTTACAGTTTTTATAATGTGCTGATGTAATTATGAACAATGCATTTAGATGATTCTTTCCTTCATGAGTTTAAATATTACTGCCTAAGATTTAAACAATAGGTAAAAGGAAAACTTAGAATCTTCTATATTCAAAAGCTTGGGGGCCTCCATAGGGAGATACTCCCAGTAAATTCCTTTCACCCTCTTAACAGACGTCATTAAGTAAATAGCTGTAGGTGAGTGTTTGGAAAGCACTTTCAAAATGAGAAGTATTTCAGAGTTGGTACATCTTGAACATTAGTAGAGATGCTAACCAAAACACCTTAAAGCTAGAGTTTTTTTCTCTTTTTTGTTTTTAAGAATTATCTTTAGTTTTCCTGTTCTGGGCTAAAACTTCACTGAGATGTTTTTCCCAGTACATAATTTAGGTTGTATTTATGTCTTACAAGAGCAACCAAAAATATTGTAGAAGAGGTGGGCAGAACTGTTCTGATGGGATTCTCTCAAAGGCAGTATTTTTTTTCTGAAATAAGCACTTCTGTGTGCAAAAGCATGCTTTAAGTCAGTGTCTAAGAAAATTTCTACTCTGGATTAAAATGATTAACACATAATTTTAATTTTTGAGGGTAATTTAAAAATAACTCCTAGCTTAACTTCTCCTTATTCCTCAGTATCTTAGCCATTCCAATGGCCTTGTAAGGCTACCAGAAAGATCTCTAAGAGATGTATGGTATAATTTCCTAAATTTAAATAAGGGGTTAGTCAATAGTTCTGACTGTAGAACCATTTCACTTTCCAGACCTAAGGAACACATGTTTTTACGATCAGTTCATTCAACGGTCAGTTCATTCAACTATTGACTAAACCATCCATCTGTAGAATGTGCTCTCTTTAAAAGCCTGAGAATAATTTAGTCCCAAATAATATGATGGTAACAATGTAATTTTAGTCTCACCAAAATAAAACAGAGCTGTAAGACCATTTCTTTTATCAACAAAGGGGAAAAAATATTCCTGTGCTTCTGACAAGACAGGATTCCCCAATTCCATAGCTCTTTCCTGCCTGACCCCTTCCAGCACTTAACTACACTCATACTTGCAAAGTTCATCCAACCATCTCTCCCACATGTCTTTTTCTAAAAACAGTAAAACTTGCTTTGAGGTTTTATGGCCACAGTTTTGCAGGTGGAAACAATATAAAATTATCTTTGCATTGCTCCCCTATTTCTGTTTCAGCAATTCCATGTGTGCAAATACAGTGCAATTACTATATATTCTTCTAGAAAGAAAGGCTTAGCATAACCCTAATTAGGTAGCCCAAGTTAACTGTCAACCTAATAAATAAATCTGTGTTCAACAACAAAAGTGTCCTTGGAGTTGCCCAAAATTTTGATATTTTTATGAAAAATACACAAATTTTAACTGGACAACTGCATCTGCTTTATTTAGTTTAAGAATCCTTGCATCCCCTTAAACTTCAGTAAACCTTTTCTTAATTGGCAGTAGCCAGTTTCGTAAATGTAGGCATACACTTTTGTTTCAATGTCTATGGCATTGCCAAATAAATATTTAGAAAGGAACAGAGCAGTCACAACACTCACAAGTTTTCATAAGGCACAAGGTAGAAAAAAAGTATTAGGGCTTTAAAAATGCTAAACCAGCTGTGAATCCTAACATTGTTCATCATTTTCTATTGCATTAGATAGATTTCTTGTACAGTCATGAGGCAAGTATTTCTCTAGTTGTAATTTGCTAGGGATTGTTTTCAATACCTTCAGTAATTTACTCTTTTTCAGTAGACTAAGAGAATACAGTTAGCAAACAGTTGAA
Organism: Baryphthengus martii; assembly: GCA_013396935.1. Lineage (NCBI taxonomy): Eukaryota > Metazoa > Chordata > Aves > Coraciiformes > Momotidae > Baryphthengus > Baryphthengus martii. The sequence continues at coordinate 2,421 of VWZK01012419.1, forward strand.
GTCATGTTTATAATATAAAGAATTTAACTCTTTTATGAACTAATGTAGGAAATTATTGGTTTTTTTTAAAATGTAAGATGTGATGTATGCAAACACAGGTCTAAGTAATCATGCAATTTGTTGACAACTTTTGCATGCTCAAATACCTCCTAAACACAAGATTCATCTAGAGGAAAAAACTGATGATTGACTTTATAGCCTTTCACAGGAGTATAAATGCAAGATAGGGATTTGTAAGTGCTAGAGGACTGTTACTGCAAATTGGCATAGATACACTGAACCGTGGCATTTTCCTTCTTTTAGTTACGACATTCTCAGAGCCTTTTACGCAGTCCTGGGGAGAGTAACAGAACTGCAGAGACTGTGTTCGTACAATGTGGCCTAACTTTAGTTATTTATCTATGCCCCTAAGAAAGTGTAAAAAATCAGACCCTTATCCCTCTTGCAATTCTGTTTCTCAGAAATTTTGAGTGTAAGTGCGAAATTGAACCTTCTGCTGTCAAGGTGAAGGCCACCTGGGTCCTCCTTCTGTCACCTGTCACATCTATTGAACAACTGCATAGTCCAGACATTCCAGCAAAATGAGGTGGTAGATGAAAAAACTTGCCAAGAAAAGCCAGCTCGCAGTGGAAAGTACCTCCCTAGTGACGGGGAACAGAAAAGGGAAACCAACCTCAGAATTTCTCATTTTTACCATGCGTGGCTGAACAACATTTTGCAAAGTTCAGTGTAGAAGACGAGAACACAAATTATTCTGTCCTATTCAGAGAGACAACCGAGCAGGATTTTCAGAGCAGGAAGCATAAATGTATTTCCTCTTTCTTTTCATTTCAGATCTATAATAAATAAAACCCATAGCTGAGGAAAAAATGTTTCTTCTTCACAATGTAAACAAGGCATAGACCACTTTTCGTTCTTTTACAGTGCTTAGCATATTGGTTCTCAGTTTGTGGTAGTACAAGTTACTTCTAATCCTAAAAATCTGCCCAAATGCTGGAGCATTGAGATGAAACCAAAAGCAGCTGCACTGTGTAATGCAAAGGGTCGCCTGAGTCTCACGTCTCGTATCCAGCAGCATTCAGTGGTGTATACCAGAGGACTACAGGACTGTCACAGGCATCCAGGAACACTTCCCTGGTTACAGACTCTCTAATTTCTAGTGATCAGTCTTTAGTGAGGTTTTGATCCAGATGTGTTGTGTTACTTCTGCATTTTATGCCTCCATGGACTTTGCTTCCCTTAATGTCTCAGTCACCCTTTCCACTCACGTAAGCTGTATTGCCAGTTTTACAGTTTAGGCATGATGTGTGTGAAAAAAATGCTGCTTTTTTAAATTTTGCACTGGCTGCCTCCCTACTCCTTCTATCAAAAGACACACCTTTTCCACAGCACTCCTGAATCTACAAATCCCTATTACATCCTCACTGAGCCATTTATTTCCCAACCAGAAGAGCCCCAGTCAATTCAGCTGCTTCTCGGATGTGTTGTCATTACACAGCCTTGACTAATTTGATCCTCCCATTTGAGATTTTCCCAGTTTTGTTGCATTTTTGCAGAGGAGTGGACCAGAATTTTATACTACATTAAGACCCAAGTGCACATTAACTTACAGAACACAAAACTTTTCTGTTTTATTCTTTATCTCCTACTGAGTCATTCTTAGCACTTGTCTGACCTGCTGCTGAGCAACGAGCTGATGTTTCCAGAGAATTGTAGAGGTAACTCTAAAATCACATTCGTGCTTCAGAGGCCCCAGCTGCAGGTAAATTGAGAATTGTCATTTTATATAGTATTTTATATTACATTATGTGTTATTTTAGCAAATGTTGAATCACATCTTATATTTTATCAGACACTCAGTGTCATGAGATTGTTCTGCTGCTTTTAACACTTTCCATTTTTCCTGTTTTTGAGAACCCAGCGTAAGTGAAACACGACGTTACTATTTACCTCTCTTTTAACTGACCTCTTACGTATCTGCTGAGCAGCGGAGTCCTGATGAACCCCTTTAGCAGCCTCCCCTTTTTTGGCATATTGGTAATTTGTTCCTGTATTACTATTTTTCAAATAGCCATGTAACATTAAGAGACACCTGCTCTTCAACCAGTGCATCACTATTTTTAAAAGAAATTTTCATGAGGGACCCTGTATACATCAACCTCACCTTCTTTGTCTACTTGGTGAAGCTTTCCAAGAACTCTGATGAACATGAGGCAAGGACTTTGCCAACATACAACTACTCACACATACACTAATTCTGGTATTTATCGGTTTCTATCAATGTACAGTGAAATAAAAATTCATAGAATATGCCGAGTTGGAAGGGACCCATCAGGATCATCGAATCCAACTGCTGTCCCTGTGTAGGGAACCCCAAGAATCAATTAAGCTTGGAGATACAACTTGAAGCTTTTTAAAGACTGGCATTTTTTGCTTTCCGTTCCTTTAGATATTTTAAAATACGTAATTGCCCAGATACTCCATTCACGAGTTCTTTTAGAATACCAGTTTGTTGCAGACTCATTTCTATAGGTGCCTTACTTTGAGAGCAATCCTCAAGCAACCTGCAGAAAGAGACCTAGTATTCAAATTTGTCTAACCTCTTGCATAGCGAAGAAATAATTATGCTTGCCTTGTAAATTTTCAGTGCTTTCTGCACCATAATCATGTGCTTACCCTTAAGTTTCTCTCACAGGCTTCCTGTTGAGAAGAAAACAAAACAGAAGTATGGACAGGTTTTATTGTTCCACATCTTTGACTTACATATTGCATTTTTTCCACATTTTTCATATTTGTTCATTTCTCTTTTCTTAACTTAGACACAAAATACGAACATACTAACGAGGACAAAGGTATGTTTTTTCCTCTTTTGAGTTTCTAACTAGCTCCTCCACAAAAAAAAATAAATTATATTGTGCAATGAAAGAGCAAAACAATGCTAACACTAAAAATTGGAATTTAAATTTGGATTTGCAGACTCTGCCTCATCTTAGGTATGATTACCACCAGAGTGAGGGATTTTGCTAGATGTGGTCTTAATTCTCAATGAATTTACTCCATAGCCTTAGAGACGTAGACATTCCATCCCAGGGGAGTCTAGATTACCTGTTACTTATTTAACTTCAGTTCATAGCATGGCACCAGTTTCCAACAGAGCAAATAGTTTGTTATCTTTACTGTCTCAACAGCCTCACTCAAAACCAGATATTCTAGTCCTCAAGTGTTTTTTTTTAGACTGAGATTTCCACAGTAACAAATACAAAGTGAGTTCAGTCCCCAGTTTTAATGGAACCTTAGCTACACTGCTCTTTGCTCTTTATTTTCACCAGCTTCTGTCCAGTTCTTTTACCAAAGTCTATCATCCATAATCACATTTCCCTTCTTACGCGCCTGCTTTTACCCAGTTCGTGGATTTAAAATGCCTACTTTATTAATTTTAAGTAAAAGTTGTGGCTTTTACAAGCCCGTTTTCATTTTGGTTTAGGTAAAGCCTACGTTTTCTGCACATATTCCTATTACTAATGAGCCTAACTGCTTTTATTTGACACTATTTGCATAGTCATGCACTGAAACACTGCTTCTCTCTCTCTCTCCTCCCTCTCTGCATGGATTTGGAAAGCTACCACATGAAGGCCATGGTCCTCCAGCCTCACAGTCCAAAGAGCAGCTCAGTGCTAAAGTCAAGTCTTTATTCCAAAGGGAAAATGTTTTTCTTTTTTCAGTAGTGGAAGGAAGGAGGAAGAGAAAAAGGAAGTAATAATCTTCTTTCTGTTCAGTGCTGCTGCATGAAAGAGCCAAACAAGACCAACAAAAGGAAACTGCTAGTGAAAGGAAATGTACAAAGCATGTCTGAAATAAGCAAGTGGGGAAAAAATATACAAAATCTGTCCACTGTATTCATGCTTGAGGGTCTCAAGCGGTCAAGGGAAGGGATGCCATCCAGAGGGACCTGGACAGGCTTGAGAGGTAGGCTCATGAAGTTCAGCAAGGCCAAGTGCAAGGTCCTGCACCTGGGCCAAGGCAATTCCAAGCAAAAGTACAGGCTGGGTGGAGAATGGATTGAGAGCAGTCCTGAGGAGAAAGACTTGCGTGTGCTGGTTGACAAAAGCTCAATGAGCCAGCAGTGTGAGACTGTAGCTCAGAAAGCTGTCTCCTGGGCTGCATCAGAAGTGTGGCCAGCAGGTCGAAGAGGTGATTCTTCCCCTCTACTCTGCTCTCGTGAGACCCCATCTGGAGTACTGCATCCAGGTCTGCAGACCCCAACACAAGAAGGATCTGGATCTGTTGGAGCAGGTCCAGAGGAAGGCCACATAGAGGATGGGAGGGCTGAAGCACCTATTCCATGAGGACAGGCTTGAGATTTGGCATTTTCAGCCTGTAGAAGGCTCCAGGGAGACCTTATCTTGGCCTTTCAGTATCTGAAGGGGGCCCACAAGGAGGCTGGGGAGGGACTTTTTACAAAGGCTTGTAATGATAGGACAAGGGGTAATGGTTTGAAAATGGAAGAGGATAGATTTAGATTAGAAAATCAGGAAATTCTTCACTCTTGATGGTGGGGAGACACTGGAACAAGTTGCCCAGGGAAGCTGTAGATGCTCCATCACTAGATGTGTTCAGATCCAGGTTGGATGGGGCCTTAATCAACCTGGTCTAGTTGGAGGTGTCACTGCCCGTGGAACTAGATAATCTCTAAGGTCGCTTCCAACCCAAACCATTCCATGGTTCTATGAATTTAGAGGTCAAGTTTTCTGATCCTGTACTGCAATGTGTACAATTAACAGATTCAACCATTTATGGGCCTGCATTCAAGCTTCCTACCATGATCCTCCCTGCTGCCCTGGGGATTCTACAGCAGGATGAACTGTTTCTCCCTCTTTTCCTGAACTGTGCGTTGGTTTTCACGTGAAAACCACTGTTCAGAAAAGAATACGGCAGCTGCAAGACACGCTCACCATGGGTTTCTTCTCCCCTTCCTCTTTCCATCTGTGCCACAGAAATACCCCCAGGTACCCCTCTTACATGGTAGGGTTTTTGTTTTTTTTTTTATCCCATGGAAAACANTTTTTTTAGACTGAGATTTCCACAGTAACAAATACAAAGTGAGTTCAGTCCCCAGTTTTAATGGAACCTTAGCTACACTGCTCTTTGCTCTTTATTTTCACCAGCTTCTGTCCAGTTCTTTTACCAAAGTCTATCATCCATAATCACATTTCCCTTCTTACGCGCCTGCTTTTACCCAGTTCGTGGATTTAAAATGCCTACTTTATTAATTTTAAGTAAAAGTTGTGGCTTTTACAAGCCCGTTTTCATTTTGGTTTAGGTAAAGCCTACGTTTTCTGCACATATTCCTATTACTAATGAGCCTAACTGCTTTTATTTGACACTATTTGCATAGTCATGCACTGAAACACTGCTTCTCTCTCTCTCTCCTCCCTCTCTGCATGGATTTGGAAAGCTACCACATGAAGGCCATGGTCCTCCAGCCTCACAGTCCAAAGAGCAGCTCAGTGCTAAAGTCAAGTCTTTATTCCAAACGGAAAATGTTTTTCTTTTTTCAGTAGTGGAAGGAAGGAGGAAGAGAAAAAGGAAGTAATAATCTTCTTTCTGTTCAGTGCTGCTGCATGAAAGAGCCAAACAAGACCAACAAAAGGAAACTGCTAGTGAAAGGAAATGTACAAAGCATGTCTGAAATAAGCAAGTGGGGAAAAAATATACAAAATCTGTCCACTGTATTCATGCTTGAGGGTCTCAAGCGGTCAAGGGAAGGGATGCCATCCAGAGGGACCTGGACAGGCTTGAGAGGTAGGCTCATGAAGTTCAGCAAGGCCAAGTGCAAGGTCCTGCACCTGGGCCAAGGCAATTCCAAGCAAAAGTACAGGCTGGGTGGAGAATGGATTGAGAGCAGTCCTGAGGAGAAAGACTTGCGTGTGCTGGTTGACAAAAGCTCAATGAGCCAGCAGTGTGAGACTGTAGCTCAGAAAGCTGTCTCCTGGGCTGCATCAGAAGTGTGGCCAGCAGGTCGAAGAGGTGATTCTTCCCCTCTACTCTGCTCTTGTGAGACCCCATCTGGAGTACTGCATCCAGGTCTGCAGACCCCAACACAAGAAGGATCTGGATCTGTTGGAGCAGGTCCAGAGGAAGGCCACATAGAGGATGGGAGGGCTGAAGCACCTATTCCATGAGGACAGGCTTGAGATTTGGCATTTTCAGCCTGTAGAAGGCTCCAGGGAGACCTTATCTTGGCCTTTCAGTATCTGAAGGGGGCCCACAAGGAGGCTGGGGAGGGACTTTTTACAAAGGCTTGTAATGATAGGACAAGGGGTAATGGTTTGAAAATGGAAGAGGATAGATTTAGATTAGAAAATCAGGAAATTCTTCACTCTTGATGGTGGGGAGACACTGGAACAAGTTGCCCAGGGAAGCTGTAGATGCTCCATCACTAGATGTGTTCAGATCCAGGTTGGATGGGGCCTTAATCAACCTGGTCTAGTTGGAGGTGTCACTGCCCGTGGAACTAGATAATCTCTAAGGTCGCTTCCAACCCAAACCATTCCATGGTTCTATGAATTTAGAGGTCAAGTTTTCTGATCCTGTACTGCAATGTGTACAATTAACAGATTCAACCATTTATGGGCCTGCATTCAAGCTTCCTACCATGATCCTCCCTGCTGCCCTGGGGATTCTACAGCAGGATGAACTGTTTCTCCCTCTTTTCCTGAACTGTGTGTTGGTTTTCACGTGAAAACCACTGTTCAGAAAAGAATACGGCAGCTGCAAGACACGCTCACCATGGGTTTCTTCTCCCCTTCCTCTTTCCATCTGTGCCACAGAAATACCCCCAGGTACCCCTCTTACATGGTAGGGTTTTTGTTTTTTTTTTTATCCCATGGAAAACAAAACTTTTGTGCCCATTTAATCAGGTGCCACTTATGTCTGGAGACAGAGACAGCAAGGCAAATGATAGCTCAGCATGGGCCTGTATTGGTATTAGTTATCCACCCACCAGAGAAAAGTTCTCCTCTACAATGATCCTTCACATGGGCCAGGTGTAGCAGTTTCTTACGCAAACTTAGCTTTGCTCTTCTGAAACCACTTCAGGGACGAGCCTTTTTTTTTTTGACAAATGCACAGAAACATTCGTTTGAGGAGCTGAGGTTGTTTTATTTTAACACCTAATACAATTCAAATTTAAAGGATTACTTGCACAAAAAAATAAACACATTTGGTATAAAAATTTATCATCACTTTAACACCTTTTTTTCCTCTTATGGCCTGCACCTTTCTCTGGAGCAGAAACATATAAAGACTAATGGCACAAGTTTGTTTTATTCTACAGCATTTTTTTTGTTGTTTTTACATACTCAAGTACCCTAGAAGACAACAGCCCGCTGTATACAAGAACCATTTTCTTCAGCCTGCTGAATTAAGTTTCATAAAGAACCAAAGCTATAAAGGCATTTTAAAAACCATTGTCTCTTTTTTTTTTCCAGAAGCACTGACTTTTTGCACCATTTATATACATAGTGTTACATAACAGCTCTTGAGTACAGTACATGCAGCAGAATATATCTGTTGAATATAAAACATACATTTAAAATTTTGACTTATTGGAATTTTTTGAAGATTGAATAATTGTAGAATGCCCACTGCTTAGAGAAAATGGTTTGATAGTACAAATGTCTGCATATGCTGGCCACTGGAACAATCCAAGGCTCACTGGAATAGTATCTGTAGCACATCAATGTGCATAAATAATTTACTTACAATATTAAAACACACTAGCAAAATCAATAGTTCAAGATCTTATGACTGCTATGTTAACCCTTAAGTGGTTGCAAGGAAGTATGGTGGGGGTTCGCCTCCCTCCCAAGTCCTCTATAAAACCTTTAATACGTGATTTGTTTTCCACATTTATTTATGTCGACTGCCTCTTCTCTTCATTGCAGCCGTACACTGTGGGCAGTACCATTTCCCTTTCGGTGCTTCTGTCAGTCCAACACACCCATAGTGGAACCACTCAATTGGGCACTATAAAAACAGAGTTAGAGAGAAGGGTCAGGAATTTTTATTTTTTTTTTCTTTCTTGAAAACGCTCATCACAAATACAATTGTCTGAAAATGAAGCATGAGTAAAAAGCACAGATTCTTGTTTTGTTCAGTGACTTTGTGTGAAAAGCAGAAGAGAGGAGGATCTCAGTCCCTAAACACACTCAATGGACTAAGGAAAATGGTAAAAATTCCAGGAGCCATATACGGACTCACAAAACAGAGCAAGAGTACATTGTGCTTTGAAAAACTTAATGTTGTCCAACTAAGTGAAGGAACAGTGATCGGTTTAAATATAGTATCTCAGGAAATACATGATTACATTCAACTGTTCTTTAAAAACTTTTTTATTTGAAGGGGACAGCTGATAGTAGTAGTGACGCAGCCAATGGTTTCTAGAAATAAAAGGAGTTTTAAAGATGTCAAACCTTCCCAATAAAGGGTGAAGCCGCCTAAAAGAACTTGAGCTGTGGGGACAGATGAGGACAACTTTCCTGAAGAACTCACATGCACATTATAATAAAAACTCTACTGTAAAAACAATTCTAAAGAAAAGTAACTCCTGCAAGCAACAGTTACAAGAACAACCCTCTGATGAACCTTTTGAACTTTGTTACTTACATCTTGGTTATCACAGCCTACCATTTCCCCATAGGACACCTAGTAAATAAGAAAAAAAACAAACAACCCTTAATAATAATCACATTACTAATTAAAAGCAATCAATATTTTCAAAGGGTTAAAGTTTCTTCCTTTGAGGAGTTTTTCCATTAATAGCAGCAACAATATTTTATTTTGTTACACAACCCTAAGAACATGTTCACTGCAAATTGATTTTTCAAAACAAAAAGTTTATGCAAAAGAAGAGCTATTTCTGCATATTTCAGGTTGGAGAAAAATGGTCAGCATTCAGAACCTGAAGAAAACAGCAGCATTGGGTACATTATCAGTCCAGTTTTCAAGATTCTGTTGATGCCTGGCATTTTTCTTGCATACATGACAAATTCAAGCACTTTATTTGAAAACAACTAAATACTTTCAAGAGAATTACAGAATTTGTAAACACTAAAAACCACCAACACTCTTTAACGTGTTTAAAATAAGAACAGGCATTTTTAAATACAAGCTTCTCGTGTTGTCATTCAGTCTCTCAAGTTTTTAGGTGGCTTTTGCAAAACTATGTTTTTCTTTGTTTTTTTTTCTTGGTTTGTTTCTGGAGTTTTTGGGGTTGTTTGGGGTCTTCTAAAGGAAAGGGGGAGAGATCAGGCAAATTCCTTGCTGACTTAGAATTTCAACTAAATCCACTGGGAACCTGTTCAATTTTGAATCTAAATATTCCTGAAGTATGCATGAAAAGATTTAAAATTCTTCAAGTACGTCACATCACAGGAAAACTTGCTTGTTTTTAGCTTCAGCAGTTGAGTTTATTATTCGTATCACCAGTAAGTAAATGAAAACAGAAGCCTGCAAATGGAATACTTTTAAAGAAGGAAGTTCAACTACAGGGAAACAGCATATATAATAGTTATATTTCAGGCTAGAAGCCATCCTCACCTGATTACAAATGCAGTATCGTGGCTCATTTGGATCATAGGTCCAGTCAACCTGGCTATTAGAATCAGACTCTGGTATTACTGCTGTTTGCTGAGACAGCTCTTGTGCCAGTGCAGATGAAGAAGAACATGACGACAGAGACGAAGAGGAGGATGATGATGAGGACTGCTGACTTGAGGATTTGTTGTTGTTTCTGAAAAAATAAAAAAAAATAAAAAATAACATATCGTAATTTAAATTCATTTCCTGCCAAGTTAAAGGATCACAAAACATGTACTTTGTTGACTCTAAAATACTGCATTATGTAGATCCCAAAGCACCATTCCCCAAGAGACTTCATTCAACAATTACAAGAAGTAAAATGAATACATTGAATGCTCTTTGGAAAAAGGAAACAAGTACCAACTTACAAGTGCAAGAGACGTTATTCTAGTCAATGGAATTTAACAGCTTTTAACTGCCAAATGGCTTTAATGGATGTTTTTCTTCACAAGATTTCCTATCAACAGCCTTGGCGTAAAGTCTCTATAAAAAATTATGTTCCAAATAAACCAGGAATTTTACATATAAATAATGTCATATGTCACGTACAATAAATATCTGTATTCTGAAGATGACTGATTCAGTGTTAATCTCCACTCAAGCATCACCAATCACTCCACAGGAACAGTGCCAGAATATAAATGCTATGCTTTTGCTTATAGGTCAGATCTGACACCAAACATATCCATATATGAAAAATGCGTCCAAGACAAAATTACTGAGCTGTGAACACACACAAATTAGTATGAATGAAAATATGCAAGTCGGTTTGAAAGAATGGGCATTCTGAGACACTCTTTCAAGTACAACTTGTGGCTGTTGTCACAACGTGTTATGACACTGTGTTGTTTGAAATGTTTTTAAAATTTTGTTTTAATAGAAAATAAAATTCATTTTGTTTTCTGTCCTAGATGGTCAATGACTGGAAAGTGCTGTGATTATTTGTGAAGTGACATGAAGCACATCTCCAGGTTATTTCAAAACCATCTATAAATGTTAGCATGGTAATACCTGACATTTGCTGTTAGGCCAAATCTTCTCTCCAGAACACAGAAAAATGAGGAAAATGCTAGATTATATCACAGATGAAAAAGCAGATTAAGACATTTATTTAAAACCTTGGAATTACTTTGCTTAAAGAAAAAGAGTGAGAGGACAAAAGAAAAAAGCCCTGGTGGGGGCGGGGGTGGGGAAAAATAAGAAAAATGCCAGCAGGGATCAACTACCTTCTGATGATCCCTGCCCCACTGGAGATTAAATATGGAATATTTCTAATACGGTCTATGACCTTTAAAAGAAAACTTAGCTGTCTTAAAAGTCGTAATTGTAGTCAACGAGCAAGAAACTTACTTGCTTTTTCTGCCACTTCGTGAATCTGTGGTTGATGAACTTAATGTCTGTGTTAGTGTAGATGCCAGAGCTGATGATGAATACCCAGTTGAATCTCTGGATAACGAAAATTCTCTTCCAAGTTGAAAATCGTTGTTCTTAAACGCTTCATAGCTGGCCTTTAGACTGGATGTTCGTCGTCCTTCCTTCATCTAAAAGAAATACTGATACTGTATCAGTTTACCTAGTAGAGTTCTTGCAGAAGAAACATACCAGGCCGATAACTGCTAATTATTTGCACAAGCTCATTAGTTATCCTGTTAACAAAATGATGTATAGTAAGCAGTAAAAAGGAATAAAAATATCCCACAGGAAAAGCTAGAAAACAAGCTGTCCCTTTATGCAAGTTTTACAGGATGAAATTGTAGCCTACAGACAAAAAGTCTAATACTGAAATAATCAGCTGACAGTGATCATGGGAATTCAGAATTATGAAAAAAAAAAGTCACTAGTCTTTCTTCTTAATCAATAGTGGATGGCAGAATGACAAGACTGTTTTGACATTACCTGCGCTGTGGCTTGCACTGCTTGAGCTGCTGCCATGGTAATTGCACCGGCCCCAGATCCTGAAGATAATGAGCCCAGGTTATATGATGCCAATGGTTGAGAAGAGTTTGTATTGTATGCATTGTTTGAAGAGGATGATGAATTACTGTTTCGACACCCTTGATGAACAGAACACATTTATGAAATTCAAAATGAAACTAAATTCCTTTGCATTTTAAGAAGAGTTATATATGACAACCAGTGAAAGAGTAGGAACTCCATTTATGCATCAGAGCTGCGTGATACTTTGGGAAAAAGCTTAAAAAGTCATCTGACACAGTCAGTATTGGCCTAGGAAAAGAAAAAAAAAATTGTTCCCCACTTATCCTCATGTGCAAGAAAGTCCTTTTGGACAGACCGTCCTCACTCTCACGCTCAGCTATCAAAGAACCGATGCAGCTGCTATGTCTATGTCCATGTAAACCCAATGTCCATTCAAATGATGCTGACTACTGTAACCATCAAGAAGAGGGTAAGAATTTGAAAGTATGCCTATACCATTTCTGAAGGAAAACTTTTAACAGTTTTAATTCTAAAAACTACAAATCACAGTTTCAATGCCACACAGATTTCCATGGTCATCTACAGACTGACAGCTGCTCACAGTTACACTTTATATGCCATCTCATGTGAAGTTCCTTCAAAAGAAAAGTAAAATGGAATGAGGGAGACCACTTAAATCTGATGAAAAGCACGAAAATCCAAAACGAAAGGTAGTTCATTTACTATAACCTCTCATAATCTTTTCCTTTCAGAAAAGAAACTACAAAACACCCTGATTTTGAAAATGGGCAGAAACTTGTGAGTTAATTTTTTTATTCACTACTCAAAAAGACTTCTCATCTCTTTTCACACAGACAGCACATGAAAGAAATGCATTTTACTGGAGCTGAATGCCATGTCAGACCGATCCCTAAACAAACAAAAATGAAATAATAAAAAAAGAAAATTCTTTTCCCTTTGGAAGTTGTTGCATGCATTTCTTTTTCCCCAAATAATATTGCATTGATCTCTTTTATTTCTACTACTGGCTGAATGAAGCTGTACTGTTATCTTCTTCCAAGCAGTGTAAATAAACAGAAAGAGCCAACATGCAGCTGTTATATGACAACAAAGCTGATGTGCTTCATGGACAACACAGATGAGTATCAAGGCCTGCAATTTCTCATGTTTCAAATGACTGAAAATCCCAGAGGAAAGGGTATGAGCCTCTGATTTAAAAAGCCGGTAACTTACAAATATAATTGACCTTCTCTTCTTCCAATTAAAAAGTAATAAAATGCATGACAACTACGATTACCTGGTGTATTTTCTTTAGAAGCATCTGAAGTTAATGTAGACAGAAGAGCTTCAGATTTAAACTTCTTTTCAGTAACATGATCTGTTGTACTATGGTGAGAAGATGGATTGTGTTTCCTCTCTGAATAAAACAAATGAAAGCTAATTAAGTGTAAAATCTTTTCAGCTTGAAAATCAAACTATAACCAGACTAATTGCGTTAATGCCTACCAGCAAAACCTTACCATCTTCTTGTTCCACTTCTTCTAGATAGCCATTATTACCATGGCATTATGTCTTACCTCCTGCCTCCCAACAAAGTTTGGGGAAAAAGAAAAAAATTCCTAATACTATTCCAACAAAATATAAGGAAACATAAAAAGTGGACATGTTTTTCAGTCTCAAATACTTACTCTCTACTGGAGTGTGAGAGTGAGCATGATGGTTATTCACAGGCTGTGATGGTGTATCCAGCTCCAGGGACCCTACGAGGGAGGCAGAAAGGCGAATCACCAAATCACTAGACAGCTATATTTATTTTGATCAGAAAGATTTTCGCTAGAGTTGAAACCCTTCCTGTAGTACAACCAGGAGCCAGTGAGATGAAAAGTTTTAAAATAAAAATTGGTGATTGCTGCTGTTCAACTGTTGAAACCAAGAAATGAAAATCAAGAAATTAAAATTGTGGCCAATTAAGGAGAATAAACAACAACATTGCCCTCAATGTGCCACTTATTCAAATGAGCTGGACGCAAGGCACTGACAGTTGAATGCTGTACCAAATTACTGACAGTAAGAATTTAAAAGAAGACTGCAACAAGTAGACTGTATGAATGAGGCATCTTGTGCCAGTCAGTCCATCTTGTCACACTGTCAAAGCACACAAGGACTAGCAACATCTTTCAAGATGATCTATCATTTAACAGGAAGGGCTTCAGATCATTACCCAATTTTTCTTAACATTAAGAGTACACAAACAATCCAAAGAAGAGAGAAAAAACAAAGAGAAAAAAATAAAAAAAGAAGAGAGGCAAAAATGGAAGTCTATGTGTCTATGTCTAAGAATAACATTTCCTGTAATATGAGGCTAAACAATTGCAGCATAAGAGTGACTCTGACCATAAATTTTCAGTGGAACAATATAAACCATTTGTGTGTCAATCTCTGGCAAAAAGATTTTGAACTAGCTGCCATAGCCACCATCCTACATTTATACAGAAATCAATTCCAGAAAGCAACTGACATACATTTTTCAAAATATGCAGCTTCAGCGTTTCTTTACCTCTTTCCTTTTTCGTGCTTTCAAGAAGAACTTCAGTTTTTATTTAAACTTTTATAATACACTGTTCTAGAAGAGGTTCAAAGCGTAAGAAGATATTTTGGCATAGCCAACACTAATCGTGTTATGAATTAGTCCAAAGCCTGCCCTCTGGCGGAACCTCAACAATGGGTCTTTATTCTGAAAGCTAAAAATGTTAAGATGCTTCTACTTATCACTTTATTGAAAAAAAAAAAACCAAACACCTTAAAGTTGCAACATGCAGCCTGGTACACTTCTATTTTGACTTCTTGAAATTCTATTTGGACACCTCACCAAAATACAGCTCAACCGAAGCTATTACCACATCTTAAAAATGCAGATGGGAGTCCAACTAAAGTAAACTAGTCCTTTCCTGTAGCTGCTATTTCGTCTAAAGCACTTACTTTGCAGGTTTTTTTCTGTCTGTTATTTGTAATAGCAATTACAAATAAAATATCCAAAACCTCTTAGCTTTTATGACAAAACCACACAAAGTTCAAAGAAAGGATGTTTATTCCTATTGTTTATTCCTATTCTCAAGTTATTTAGGTTACTTTTCACTGTTTTTGGTAAGAGTCACTGCCTCTTAGCTCCATAATCACAGTAGTTACATCAACTTTGAAATTTATCATAATTACATTTAACTTGATGTCTAAACGCTGATGGCTACAGAAAGGCCAGATTCTTCTGCACCAAGCCGGCCAAAAAGCTGGCACATTACATTTTCATTCACATTCTGAATACCAGCATTTCTGTATTTGTTAAGCACGCAGGTTTCGTACCCAAAATGCTTCTCCCTTGCTAGCTCATTACAAAACAACGTATTTTCCCCCTTTAGCAAAAAAATAAAAAAAAAAAAAAAAAAAAAAAAAGCTTT
>VWZK01012423.1:0-17905 GCA_013396935.1 Baryphthengus martii
TATTGTAATAATAGACTATCATATAGAATATAATGTAGAACATTCTATATTCAATCCACACACAAAGTATCAAGATTTTTTTAGTTTGAAAAGGTCATGCATCCACCAATGGTAGAAAAATATTCAAGAGGAATTAAATATGCAGACTACAGCTAGAACATACTGAGAAATTTTAAAAAAATAACTCAAGGGCAGATGTTTCAGCAGAACACAGTCCAAAAACAAATAACTTGGGCCAGGTCCCTGTTAACTGTAAGTATTCTAATTACTGAGACAGACAATGTTTCAAATGAATGTAAGCCACTTTGGCAGAGGTACAATTCCTAAATGTTGTGTAATTTCATTATGTCTTTTTACATTTACAACAAACCGTGAACACCGAGGAAAATTCTAAATGAAGTAATGTAAAGTATTAAGTAATGTAAAGTTTTCCTATTGCAAAAGCCATAGCATATGCCTTGTGATACCTGGAGCATTGTCTCCAGTTTTGGCCAAAAAGGCAAGGTTATTCTCCTCTGTATCACATCACTCGGTTTTCTGTTTGTTTGGGTTTGTTTGGTTTGTTGTTTTTTTTTGCGGGGGGGTGGGGGGTTGGAGGGGTGGGGCTTATTTATTTGTTTGTTTGTTTTATTTGGTTTTGTTTTGGGTTTTTTAATAATAAGTTTGTATTTTCTGGCCAAAGAATTTACCATAATGAAGAACCACAATAGCTTCATTGCTTTCAACAGGTAGATAGCATGGCCTAATTTAAAGGGTCAGCTGGGATTCCAGGTTGTCCCTCATAGAGACATACAGTCCAGCACAACTGGTTTCAATCACAGACGGCAGAATCTGCTCCTGCTGAATGTCTCATGTTTTCACAAAAGGTGCAGGGTTCTTCCTCCTGGTCAGAAATATTATTGATCTCCATTTCAGTACTGGCTAGTAAAACAAATGTCGCTCATGCACAGAGACTGTGTGAACTGCTCACACAATGAACAAGAACACACCTTCTGGACACCAGGGAAATGCATTCTTCTGCTGCAGGCAGGCAGGCAGTACAGACTTAACTTATAAATGAAGACGCAACAAGGCAAATACTGATCATAACAGCAAAGCTGGCACAAAACTGACTCATATGTACATCTTCTAGACCATCACTAACTTTGTCATTTCCCAGTGAGACCAGAATGAAGATAACCACAGACTTCCACAGCAGCAAGAGGAACAGAGAAAGAAACCACTTTCAGAGTTATCATGGTAAGATGCTATGATCTCATTCTGGAATGTCCTCTGTCAGTCCATCAGCCTGAATGGAACACATTCTTGAAGAAGTTACAATTTCCTGAGATCATGGAATATCTTTGGTTTAGCCCTCTTTTACTTCTGAGTCCCAACAGCACGCCCATATTCAAATTAAACTTCTTAAAAATGCTTTACAAGCCTTTAATATTCCATATGTAGGTGAGGAAAAAAAAAAAGCAAAGAAAATTACTATTGAGCAAGAAAAATGAATAACGGGCAAATTACCAGAAAGTCCACTGCAATATCTGTAAATGTGTAATTTGGCAAGGTTATTTCTTCTGGCTGGAAGAGCTGATGGGCTCTCTCATATTAAAAAATGTAAATGGATAGTGTGGTATCTTTCAAAAAATTCTGTACTGACAGAAATCTGCAAGTCAATAAACCACCCTAAAATTTCAAAGTCATTCTTCAGTCTTCACATTATTCTCACTTGTGAAACTTTTCAGAGTGGAGAAGCAGCCACATTCTTGTCTACCTCATCTCATTTCATACTGGGATTAAACCACTTACTGTAATTCTTTATGTTGATTTTCACGAATCGTCCCAAAGTGGGTACAGGCCTCTTAAAAGTATGTGAGTCTATATGCATTAAAACAGAGTAACTGTGTCATAACTTCCACAAATTTGAATCAGGTTTCTTGCATTATTTGTCTGCATCAGAATATGACATTGTCTTTTCTCATAACACAATCAGCAATCACTTCATAAAACAGAAATACAAAATATTTCACTAATTCTTTAGAAAATTACCAAGGAGGCCAATCGAGTAGCTCATTAAAATGATGGGGATAACAACTATATAAAGGTAAGTAACTCTGTAAATCTGTAAATAAAAATGCAGTTTATGCTGGTATTTTAAGCAAACTGCTTTCACTAACGGAAGTGAAGTTAAAATAAAACCTATTAAAAAGTGAAAGCTCAAGTATTTTAATGTATAATATATAAAGCCATGATCTTATATGGTTTGAACTTTTGTTAATAGTCTCTAGCTTCTTTTCCTGAACTTTGCAACTCTCATATACGATCACTCCATTCTTCTTATCATGAGAATATAGTTTCATATTCCTCATAATTTCATCAAATTTTAAGGTTAAAAATTTCCACATTTAACACTTTGGTCAAAGTGATTTTTTTCAAGAGTCCATAACTTTCAGATAAAATATATCCTTTTTTTCCTAAGAATTAAAACTTCACATTTCCCCCCACATTATGAATAATCTATTTTTTTTATAATCAAAGAGGATCTTGTACTCTAATACTTTGAAGATAAACTTGAAATTTGGCAAAGAGTATATTAATATTATGGCTCTTACCTTTTTCACAAGAAAAGAAATAAAAATCTGTGATCAGACAACAAAAGACTATGTAAACACAAATGTAAATGACATGAATTGTGCAGGAACTTGACTAAACTACGTTCAGGACTTTGTAATTTGGAATAATGTTCTTTAAAACTTTTGAGGTCTTCCAACAAACAGGTCTATTATTAAACTCTTGCAGTTTAGCACCTGTGCGTAGCAGTAAGACAGTGTTAGAGTGTCATGAGTCTTTCAGGTCATGAGGATTCTCCTCTAATCAGATATAATTCCACAAAACTGTAGCTAAATCACTTCTCTATTACAAATAGTAATTCTTTTCTCTTTTACCCAACTTTCTTTCCATACAGGTGTGCCAAAAGACTCTCAAAGCTGTATACAGGGGTTAATACATAACCTTACAGAACTCTTAATACATATCCCTGTTGACTTTGTTACTATACTGCTGTAAAATTTTATTACTAAGAGATTTTGATTTTCTTTGACCTGTATTAACCGTACATGTCAGTAGACAGAATGAAATTTGCACTTTTGGAATGCACATATACTTGGAGAAAATCAAGACCAGAGTAGCAAACATCGTTTCCCTCAGAGAAGATCAATAGCAAGGATACTCCAGAGCCCTGGCAGTATTTTAAAGTGAGTCTATTAATGGTTGCCAAGAGAAATAAAAAGAGAGCATTCTCTTGCAGAGTAAATTCAATGCAGCTTACAACTCACTCTCCTGGTGAGCTGCAGAATATTTTGCCCTCCCTCAGGCAGAGCCAGAACCAACACAAACAAACAGGTAGGTAACACAGAGAATGTGTGATAGTCTCTAAAGTTGGAAAGTGTAAAAAAAATCCATCTGTTCCTTAAAAGGCTTTCCTGGATGCCACATTTTATTATGAAGGTAATTCTTTATAGTCTACAATACCTTTCTATCAGAGATATTCATATGAATGTTTTAAGTCATAATTTTATCTGATTTATGCAAAATATATATGCATAATTTTGATAAGTTAATGAACTCATTCTAATAGCTGAAGAGATGTTGTCATTTAATTTGACATATTGAATCCTAGTGACATTGCTTGAATGCTATTATGATGAGGAATTAGTTATGATTTTTTGCTTATTTATATTTGCCTAATATAAAGGCATATAAAAATGAACACTGAAAACTGGTCTTTGCAGTTCTACACTTCTTTTTTTGGAAGTGCATTTTAAACTATTTTTAATGCAATGAATTTTATTTTATAACTTTTCACTTCAATTGAATTCAAAGATATCCTGATGTTTCAGTGCTACAGTACAAGTCATCATACACAACAGTGCTAAAGAGTGCAGACAGAACTAACTCCTCATAGTAGAATGCTTCCCCAGGATCTCATATCGTGTCAAAGTAAACTCGTATGACTAGTTGATCTAGTCACCACAGATATTTAAATCCATGCCATTCTGAAACTTAAAACTTCATTCTCTAAATATCAATGCCAACATATTAAATCATCTCGTGCCCACTGTTAGCACTAAAAATCATCAGTTTCTCTTTTACCGTGCATTGGTAAAATACTGATAAATCAGATCCTCCTTGGTGTAAACCACAAATGTCTTTTTGTTAATCAGTTTCTTCTTGGAGGCCATTTTCATTACTGTATTTTCGTTTATGCTGACACATTTCAAAATATGATGATTTGATGAAGCACCTGTTTTCATGACTAACAGAAATCAAATTACATATAGTGTATGTTGGTCTACAAAAGGACACTTGCAAAGAAGCTTTTAAGTGTTAATTCACATGAAGTCACTCTTACAGCAGACATCCCATGTCAATTATCATAAATCCAAAGTACTGTGTAGCTTCTGAAAGTATCTTATCCAGTACACCAAGAAACTCCAGAAGAGAACATTTCATCAGATCAGCTATTTAGAAAACTGTATTTCTAAAATTTAGTCAACATTGGTCCCAGGGGAATAGTTTTTTAATGCTCAAGTGATACTTCAGCTGAAGTTCATTATCTTTTATGCTTTCTTCCCTTCACTATTCAATGAAGGACAAACCATTACATAAATACTTCATGGTGAGCTACTTTTCAGCCATTTTTTTTCTCATAATTATCTTAACAGTTTGCACCTAATGCAGCCTAAATTACGAAACGATAAATTTACAACATTACGTACATTTTCTGTGTGAAAAAGCCTTTAGGAAAATACTGTTTCATTACCACTTAGAGGGTGCTATTATGTGTTTTATTATGTTGCTTTGCTATTGGAGAAAACAACAAAACAAAACACCAAAAAGCCAATCAAATAGAAAAACAACCTTTTGAGAAACGTTTTTTTTTCCTATGATGCAGTTAAACTTTCTTTATTTGGGTTAACTTAAATAGAATAGTCAGGTCCAGACAGAATGTTAATAATTATAATAGCAATTGAAGACCTATAGGACTAGTGCTATTATATAACAGATCAGTACGCTAATGATATGGAAAAAAAAGCTTTACTCTGATACAAAATTATTTTGAGAGAGGGCAAAATCATCATGTCAGGTTGAATGGTGTCACTTAGATCCTCCCGACTTCTCAAAACATATCAAAGTGGAATTGATGTCCACTTCACTTGTTAGGAAAGAAACCTTAATTTAGCTATTGTTAACTATTTAACTGGTTTCAGAGAAGCATATAGCTTTGGAGAAAGAGAAGCCCACTTTCTTAGAGAAAAACATTGTGTGATACACATGGAAGATAAGTATCTGGCCCTTGTTCTTCAGGTTGTGTATACCTGGGCTTTATCTTGGGCTGAAATCAGTATACTGATTTTAATACACTCTCTGTGTACTCCATACATGCCTGGTCATGGACACTGAAGAACAAAATCTTACACTGTCTAAGTTTGCTGTAACCATGTCAGTGATCCCAACTGCCTTCATCTGCCATGTCCACTTTTAACGGTGCTTTAGGGAGATTATTTCTTCTGATGGCACAATGCAATGCAAGAGATATTTCAAGCTAAAAGTTAGACTACCACAACCCATGCAATATATACGGTACTATATTTCCTTAACTACGCTGCAGTGGCTCAAATCAATTGAAGTGTACACCATATACGTTTCATACAGGTTCCCCTCACACGTCACAAACTATCAGACTACCAGAACCATCATGAACTCAACACGTAAAATGATCTAGTCTTTTTATGTTTAACCTGTTTATCACCTAAAATTCTATGGCGACTGCAGAAAGCACAGAAGCAAGATAAATGAAAAAATCATTTCTATCTCCCCAGTTCATCTCATTTACATGCAAACAAATGAAGAAAAAGCAAGAATCATAGATTTTTGCTCAGTTACTGTACAATCTTTTCAGATGAATAACACCACCTACCCCTCCACCCTCCTCCAACATCTTCACAAACTACATGTATACCATTGCACAAATACTTTGGGGAATCCCCCTGTAACTGGCTCCACTGCCAAACTTGGTATATGCAAGGTTGGTCAGTACCAACACAGTTAAAATCTATCCTTAGTACAACAACCAGCTGGTGTCTAGGATGATCTTGAAGAGTTATGAAATTGGATGGAGTAACCAATTAATGAGAAATCAAAGCCTGTAGATGCAATACTTTTTCCAGACATGGCAACAGACAACCCAGTCAATCGTTACCCTCTTTGTCAAAGATAATTAGCCCCAGGTTACCTTAAATGATTTAAACAGTGTATCTTTGCTAGCACAAGTAATTTTGATTGAAATGGGCTAAGTGAGACCTGGCAATTCATTCAGCACAGCTGAGACCACAATAACCTTCAGCAGATGGCAGTGATGAGCAGCTGGGGTTAGAAACAGGATTGTAACCTTTCCCACTGGCACAGCTGGATGAGGAAGAACAGATACATTTACATCCCAAAGACAGACTATTGTACTTGAACGAAAAATCAATACTCTGTGCATTCTTGATCTGGGCATCTAATTGTCAGCCAGACATTCATTCTGTGTATTCATGAAATAAGATCACAAATGTACCCTAAACTTTTTTCAGTTACACCTTCTGGTTATACCTACAGTGTCCACAAGCACTTCAAGTAATTCATGAATTCTTGCATGTCTTAAAAGTCAAGTACATAATGTATGTAACTGAGAGAAACTCTGGTATTGGTAAATAAATTTTACTTTGCTTCCTTCAACAAAGACATGAAATGTAAGCTTTCAAGCATACAGCATTGAGTGTACACTATAATTAAGTACTACAAATTAGAAAAAAAATATTTTTGTGATTTCTTATTAGTTCTTTCTTGTGTTACTCAGTTTGTATTAGTCTGCTTATTTAACAACTCAATCTCATGGACAATTAAACAATACTCACAGAGGTATACAAATGTCCAAGCCAATCAGTTCCACCTTATTAAACTGTTCTTTCATTGTGCTGTTGCATCCTGAATTACACAGCCAATACAGGCTCCTCAACAGGGCTACACTTCTGAATGCATATGAGAAATAAAATGTCAAACTTGATAGATTTCATTACCAAATTAACTGCATTTGCTCTTTTAAATGTAAAACAAATGTAGAGTTTTCCAAGACTTTCCACAGTCTTTTCTTATTTTATTTCTGCAGCAATTTAAAAACTGCAGCATTAAAGCTCTTGAAATCATTGCTATCACTTCAGATGGTATCAGAGTTTATGGTAAGATACAAACATAGTCTTCCTAGCACCGGCTGCAATGACAAAGTTACCTACTGCACTTCATGGAGGCACTATTCTTGTTTTCCATATTCCTACTGAAAACAAGTGACATTCATTATCTTTCCAACCACCACAGCGTGACATGCAAGTCAGTTCGAAAACTGTGTCATAACAGCTTGACAGTAAAGTAACCATCAATTCTTTCCAAAGGTAACAGGAGATAGAGACTTGAGAAGAAAACTTTTGCTTTCCCTCAGAAAAGTAATAATTTCTTTTAGGTTGTCAGTCCTATGGCAGACACAGACATCTTTTATTTATTTGGGCATACTACATTTCTTTTCTGAATTAAGAATCTCAGAATAAAATACATAGACATCCGAGAATATTATTTCAAATGAAATATCTTTGGCCACATAAAAAAAAAAATGTTTTAAATCCCAAGAAGTTCTAAAGCTATATTCTCTTTTCATTATGAGTAAAGGGTTGCTCATTTAAATTAAAGTAATAACTATACTTAACAGTACGATGTTCATTATTTTGGAGGGAATCACCTGAATTTTCTAGAATAAGAATCACCGAGCAAAGTGGTGAATTAAGTTCTTTATAACTTCTCCTACATCCATCTCATTTTGTACAGTAGATGAGTGATCTGAAATATGTCAAAGGAAAGGGATAACTCTCATATTTTGTTATAGCAGCATACATCAGTGACAGGTCATGCCTCTTTGCAGTAGAGACCTTTAAGTGATACTAAATGAAACTATTATATACATACCATATTTCAAGTGACTGCCAACATTAATGCATTGTTTCAGTAATAACCATGAATCTACTGTGACATATTTGGGCTATTTCTCTGCGCAGTTATAATAAACTTTTGTCCGAGAGCATTTAAGTCTGTAGCACTCATTATCCTTGTTGTGTGACCTAGAAGGGTCCTTGGCAATCAAAATTCTGACAGAAGTTCACAGTTCAAATCTGCCTTTCAAGTTGTCCCTTGAGACTACTTGTACTGATACCAAGTCTTTTTTGACAGCTGTGTTGAGGTTTCCTGATTAAAAATTCCCATCTTCTAATCTTTTCACTGGAAAGGGCAGCTTCAAGTAATGGCAAGTTAATTGCAGCATATGACACAGATTCTAATAAATGCTTTAAAAGATTTGCAATCTATACTTAAAAAAACAATTTGGCAACAATAATTTCAGTGTAAATCTCTGAAGAGCTCAAGAGGTCTAAGTTGCTCCTAAACACTGCAGAGGGACAGAAAATTAAAGAACATTTTATGGGATATAGGTCTCGGTAATTGTAACTGCATGGCAGGGTTTTATGCTACACCAGTGAAAATGAAATTGTTCCACACATACCCTGGCAGCCAATACATAGTTCACTCATGAAAAGTGATTGACTCAGACTAATGACAATGTACTGTTAATATATTCCAATATTTTCCTTAGCTGTATGACTGCAGAAGTTTGTGATATTTAAAGCAGAATAAGTTATTATGTGGTACAATAAGTCAGGATAAAAGAAAAACACTTACCTGTATTGACTTATAAACATAATAGAAGACATACAAACTAGCTGTAGTTATTTGGCACCTGCAATTATTTTCAAGTAAGCTATGACAACTGTAATACAGACCTGTCAGCTGTTGTCCTACCTCATGACGAGCCACATCAGATCTCACAAATTAAGAAAATGCAAGAATAGATCAGTATGTGCAAAAAGAATGATGCATACTTTCAGGGAAGGTGACATTCTAATGCCTACATAAGGACCAAACCAATGGCCCACTAAGGAGGTATTATGATGATCCAGGCTGACTTGATCCGTAACATACTTTAAAGAATTGCCCCCAGTAGTTTATGCATCAACCGTACAACATTTATTTAGTGATAGAGAATCCCTGAAACCTTTGAGAAGTTCTATTTCTCTTTATAGGATCTTGCTGTACCATTTCCTGCTACATTAAAGAACTCACCAGAAAGCTGGTAATTTTCTCCCTAAAGAGGAGATCACCTTCATTCTAACGTTAAGAATCATCAAGATCTTCAGTCTCTGTGTAAGCATTTTTTCAAATCTTAAACAAATTATTGTCTCTCTTCTATTGATCCCTTTACAATTATCCAGTCAGAGATATTTCAGATAAATTCAAGGAAAGGAGCAAACATGGTAAATAGATTAATAGATTACAGTAAAAGTAATTTTTAAGCTCATATTTGCTAATGATATATTCTCTGAAGATTGTAAGCTTTACTATAGGACTTTAGGTTTCATGCCCAATATTACAAATCTTCAGTTGATATGCGTATAACTCCTTCGCGTTTTCTGTTTCAATGCCAAATAGCAAAATACATAATGGACATTGGGTTGCTTTTCAATAAGCAAGAGCAATGTTGAGGATAGAGTAAAGTTTTCTGGGCTTAAAACAGTTTAGATCTTTAGCAAAATTTGTATCTTAAACTAATCTTTGTAGTCTCTCTAGCATACTTTAACTTCTGATGTCAACATCAACTGATGTGTAGGTGAACTAACGTACATTACAACCAAAAGCAAAACCACACAACAATCAGTCTATCTTGCTACTTTTTCTGGTCTCAGTAGGTATCCATGCTTCCTTCTGTTTCATAAACAAGAAATATATACTATTTTTTTCCCCTCCAATCTGTGAAGGGAGCCTTTGTTGGAAGCTGAAGTCCTGAACTCCCATACATCATTGTCATGGAGGTTGAAGTGAAATAGAAGGAACAAAAATCTGTATCAAGTAAGGGCACATTTCCTTGTTCTTGTCCCAAGCGAATGCCCAGAAAACAAGCTGACTGAGCACGTTGCTGACTTTGAGTCAGGTAAGACTCTTTTGAAACTAGCATATGTACTAAACTATATATCATATTTCAGTCTGACCCTGCTTCTTCTCTTTTGTACTCAATGCAATGTAAGACAAAAGACAGATGAATAATGACATCAGGAGAGTCACAACCCCGCAGTACCTCAAGCAGAGGAAGTGAGAAGAATGCACAGTAGTAGACAGTCTCATCCACCTCAGCCCCAGGGGCGACAGGGTATCTGTGCGGTACTGATTCATTTGCAGGTTTGGAGAGATGCTACCTAGTAGAATGCAGGTGAATGCTGCTTCTGCTGCTCTATTAGGAGTCACAACCCACTGAGATCAGTTCATCAGATCTTGTCAAAGATCTACTCTTCAGAAAATACACAAAAATTTTTCATCCTTATTGTGATTTAAAGATGTTTTCCATAACAATTTTCTCTCAGATTTTCAAAACTACTTTCTATCCCAAACAGTATTGCGTAAAGGATTTCTCCTATTGTATGATTTAAGTAGCATTCTTTTTCAAAAATAATATGTTGCTCAAGTTTTCAGAGTAGTAGGTCTTCAGGAGAACATTTAAATATTCATATGTATTTCTTCAGATTTAAAAAAACTCAACAACTATGAACAAGCCTTTCCAATGATCTAAACATTTTAATATGCCATTAATGCAATTAGTCTTAACTCCTTAATGGCCTTATGATTTCAGTGGAACAATGGAAGAAAAAAAAAATCAGGACAATAGTGCAGTAACAGAACATCTGTAAATTAGCAAGTATTTTTATTAGATAATTAGCAGCTGAAAAAGTAGCACATGAAAATATTCTAATACAATAATTCACCCTAGCATGTGTTTAAATGGCATTCACAAGCCAAGAGCACCTGAGGTGTTAAAGCCCTAAAATTGCATATTTTAGCAAAACAGAAGAATAAAGCTAATGAGTTAGGTGTATATTATTCTTATATGCTTATAATAATCCCTTAGCTAGCAAGTTAAATTTTTTTTCAAGGTGTTATAAAAATTACCAGAATAAGTATTAGTCAGAGGTACACCTTCAGTTATATCTTCAAATACCAGCAGGGCTAATCCTCAGGTAAAATAGCAAAAGCTTAATGCTATCATATTTAATTTCAAAGGGTTTGAACAAAGAAATAATTTCAGATGATTAAATCAGTTCATTTTTAAAGAGAAATTGTAGGGGAAAATTGCACTTGTTAGAAAAGTCTGTTGTATTTCTCATAAATACCCAGGAATATTTCCATAAAATAGAAATAGACATTAAAAAAATTTGCCTTGCACTCCAGAACTCAACAATTAAGAAGTGAGTTCTTGAACACTACAGATGAGTTTCTTTGTACTGACCTTGAACAAAGAGTCATTGTGAAGTATCATCACTGCATTTATACCCTTAGTAGTGTAGGAAGACTATGTCCCTCACACTTCATCATGCATCACTGAACTGTAACAAACTCTGACAGGTATGGAGCGTATCTCTAAATATTATGACACTCTGCAAGTGACAGCTAGAAAAGCTGGACACAATCACAGTTCTCACATTTACTGGAAAAGATGAGCTGCCATCCATAGAAACCATATTTCAGGGAATACTAATAACTTTGAAGTATTTTTAAATTACTCATTTCCTGACACTTAAAAATGCAGAAAAGCAACAGTTACAATTGCAGAGGCTCTTACTGTCAGCAATTAGTCATTGTTTGTTATGTATAACATTGACACAGAAACCATGGCTAAAAAACAACCAAAACCCTAAAAATCTACAGCACTCAATAACCTTGCTCAATTATTAAACAACTCATGGCAAAGGTCATTTGTGAAAGCAATAGTATTTACATAATAATTGCATAAGAGGAATGAAGCTTAGAATGTCACAAAACTATTTCAAGAGTACACTTTCTTCAAATTGAGTTTTCTCATTAGCCATAAGTATTTCTAAAGTAATTTAATTAAATATTCATTTTAAAATCAGAAAACTACATTCAAGTGCTGCACCTTATATAGACAACAAGTACACAAAGGAGTATTGCATCTTCCTACCACTGCTAACTTTCACTTACAATTCCTCTTTAATTATTTTGATGTGTGCATTTAATTCAAAGCATATAGCGTTGCAAATTCAAGTACACTTCAAATATACAGGCTGTGAAGCATACAGATACCTACTCCTCTGTAGTTTATCAGAAGGACAGAACAGCGTGTGGTACTCAAAGAAATACTTCAGTCTTTGAACAAAATAACATGAAAATGTTAGATATTACATCTTTCCCTACAGCCAACTAGATATTTATTGTATATATATGTGTTGAAGTCAACATTCTCCTAAAAGCTGCTTGTTTTCTTGCATGGCAAAATATAGAGCACTTCCTTCAGAAACAAGAATGTTAACTTCTAAGTAATATTATAAATCTACAGTTTTATTCAGGAAACAAAAGTTTTCATGCAGCTATGTAATATGTTATGAAATACTACCAGAAATAAACTAGCAGTCTGGAACGAACCAAAATTGTATTAATTACAAAGTGAGAAATTAGCAATCAAAAGGCTTCCATTTGTGCTTTATAATATATATTATTTTAAATACACACATGCATGTATGTAGATACACTTACAAAACACATTCAGAAGTGATAGCAATTATGTCACTACTTTAATTGATTTTTGCAACAGAAACAGCTTGGGTGTTTAATATTATCAATTAATTGTACTATATTACTTGATTTGTTGCTTTTAACTATTCTGATAAAAAAGCTTAATGTCAGAGAGCATGTATGTGACTATAAATATTTCTGTTCCAGCTTACCTAAAGTGTTTTCCTCTAATTTATAACTGCATTTTATCAAAATGTTATATTTGATGCTTCATTCAAGTTTATCCTATTCAGAACTTCCTCAAAAAAATGCTTTTGGAATATCTTTTCTTACGTTTTGTGAAATATCTTGAAAAAAAATAAAGAAGAAAGTAGTATAACTGCTTCACAGAATCACAGAATATTAGGGGCTGGGAGGGACCTCCAAAGATCATCGAGTCCAACGCCCATGCCAGAGCAGGAACCTAGAGTAGATCATGCAGGAATGCGTCCAGGCAGGTTTTGAATGCCTCCAGAGAAGGAGACACTGTTCCTTTGATTGTTATGTATATAAAAAGAGATACATTTCCTGAATGTTGTAATCCAACTCTTTGTCTCGCTTTCTAGTCAGAGTACTTGAAACTAAACACTTCAAACTCAAGTGTGACTTACTGATCTTGCCAAGAAAGGCTAAACATGTCACCTTTGAAGAAAATCAGTTTGATTTTTATGATTTTATGAACATTTCCAGCCAGCACAGTATATTTCATACTACTTGGGGTAAGCGATACTTTTACTTACATCTATCTAAAATGCAAATCTGGATGCAGGGAAGGAAAATATAGGATGGCTGATTTGATGTTTTTGGCAAAAAGGATTTCTTAAGGGATATTTATTAAGAATGCTTCATCTCGGTTTTCCTCAACATCCATTTAATTTCATCTGTTTTTTCCCTCATTTTCTGTCTTTCCATTAAGCCTTCCTTACCCCTTGGCAAATTTAGTGGGGAAGGAAGTAATAATAAAGTAACAGATAGACAAATAAATCAAATGTAGAGTAGAGGCCGCTGACAAAGTCAATACTGAATCTTTTCCAAGACCATTCATTTTCTTTAAGATGGCAACGCTAAACTTAGAATTCCTACCACAAGGTTTTCAAAATTGTTCAGGATCCATCAACTTGAACAAATAGAGGCAGCTTAAAGTGAAAAAGAAGTGAAGAGTAGAACAGTGAAAGAGCCAGAACGATAGCAGCAGATAAAAACATATAGTACCGAGACCATTAAAGGAAAGAACGAGGTTCTGTAGATAGCACTCAGATCTTTACATAAATGTGCTCACTGTCTATCATAGAATCACAGAATTGTCAGGGTTGGAAGAGACCTTGAAGATCATTGAGTTCCAACTCCCACACCTCTGTTTTCAGCTGTGAGACAATATGATACCTGCCTACTGCAGTAAAGTGCTTTGAGTCTTATCGTTTAAGAGTTCATAAAGAAATATTAATTACTGAGTCAAGAGACAATGATCTCCACACCAGACCGTTAAAACCCCTGATTTTCAATTGCTTATTTATCTTCTCTATAGGAATTAAACATTAAATGAGTAAGTTACAAACTTGTTGAGTGAATTAAGAATTCAAAAAACAGCAGTAGAACATAAGAGCTGAATTTCTTTTCAATCTCCATATGACAAATCTACGTGCTTGGCTGCTTGGTCTGTAACAACGTTCTTAGCAATTAGATGGCCACATTCTCTTTAAGCAGATGGAACAAAGCTTAATGATACTTGAAACTGCCATATTAAAGGCATTTTTACAGTGACCACTTTTTTTCTTCACTTAGTGCAGTGGAAAATGGAGTTTGACAGAGATGACAGGTGATCTGAGGTTCACTTGAAAGCTGCAGCTAGTATTGTGTGTTCTTCGTTTTTACTTCTGAGTGCTTGATCCAGACAAGAAGAAATCAGAGAGGGAGGAGACTCTGGGTCCTAGAGTAAATTATTATTCTTTTATGGCAAGGTCAAAAATAAGATAACTTTATTTTGTTCTGAGGTTTATAAAAAAATTAACATCTTAATTTAAATTGTTTAGACTGGAGAATACTTAACAGTAGCTTTCTGATAAATTCCTTAATTCAGTTTTCAGCTTTTTCATCGAATAAAGATTTAATGCTGATTTTCAAGGTGTATTTCGTGCATTTCAGGGTTGTATTTCTCTCAAAGTGTGTGTGTCGGGGGGAACAACAGGATTTTTTTTTTCAAGTCTAACCATATATGTTTTAGAAATATTTGACTACCACACTTAAAATTCACATCACTGTGTACTGAAACTTTTTTAAAAGGGGAGATCTGTATGACATTAAAACTATGCTTGATACTTCCCCTATAGTTAATGGTCTGTTAGATACTCTTTTATGTCTCTATTTCAGAGAGTGTATAACTCCAGGATAAAATTTTTGCAATCTGAAACTAAGCATATAGGATAGCAGTCCAGAAAGAATTTTATTAGGCATACACTCAAACCTTTTATAAAACAGATTTTAAATAAAGACTTTTTGTGCTCCTAGCTAAAAGCAAAGATTAAAAAGAATTTTGTTGGCACCTATCTATAACATTTTTTTTCCCAGTAAAATGATTTTTAATATAAAAAGACACTGCAGAATAGAAAAGAACCATAACATTTTCACCACAAAGAACTTGGTATGGATTGATCTTTATTATTACTACTTAATTAGATGTTACAGCAGTGGTGAAAACCACAAAACAGAAATAGAAATTATTTAGGACATAAATTGTAACTCAAAAGAGGCACAGATCTCAAGTTCAAGATTCTTTTTACTGTAGGTCCAATTGTGAATAAATACCTCAGATGGAAGTGCTGCAAAACTTTCTACAAGAGTTGAGCAGAAAGGAGTTGGCAAGGCAGAGAGGGGAACATATGAAAAAAGTACCATAGGTGTTTTGGTCAAACATAGTAGTCTGGTTTTGAAGTTAGTTCCCCATCATCCCCTCATTCTGTCTTTGGCTAGGTTCACAGAGAAGGTTTGGGTGCACTGAACTCTTTCTGAAGGAAACCAAACGAGAAATTGTTTCTTGCATGCACCATAAACGCTACAATCCCAAAGGGTCTGCGAGCATCCTGAGCTATGCAGGAGTGCTCCTTTGGAAAAGGGAACTGTACACACAGGGTAGGAATGTGCAGCACAAGAAAGCAGACTAAATGTGGTTGGAAATCTCCGGAAGTCCATACAAAGGATATGTAGGAGACTCAGCTGCATCTACTGGAGTACTTTCAAGATGAAAAGACACTTCAGCTTGAGAATAATATTGATGTAATCAACATTACTCAGATTTTGATAAAGTTTATCATTAAGCCAGCAATCCTAAAACATGAAAGCAAATATCTAATCCTGCTTTGGAACAGGGGTTGGACTTGATCTCGAGATGACCCTTCCAATCCCTACCATTTTACGATTCTGTGATACCTAAGCTGAGCTACTGAAAGCAGTGGAATCGCCCCTTTAGTAATGTTATATATGTTATATGCATCTGCATGATCAAGAATTAAATTCTTAGGACAAATTTCAAAACTCTTCTACAATATAAACTGAATTTCTATTTACACTGGTAGAATGCATATTGTTACATTAACACAGTGTTGGTAGTTCTTGCTAAAAGAAAAAAGTTAATCTTCCCAAAGAAATATTTAAAAAACCCAAACATCTTAATTTGATTATCACCACTGAATCAACACATAAGCAGTACTTGGTATATTGATTTTACCACATAGATGCAAATTTCTCAAAAGCATTCTAACTCCTTCAAAATAAAACAATTTTGGACATCTATAGAGTTCAACCTAAATAATCATTTAGTTGATGTATCCATGATTATCATTATTTCAAAGAGCGTTTAGATTAATTGGATGGAATTTAGTGCTCCCTAATATGTTACAGTGGGCACAGGCTGGTCTTTAGAACATAACTTTCAGTGAAATACAAGGATTTATTTTTTTGCTTTGCTGCAGAATGATGAGTCTAAAATATATTTGTCAATATTGTGTTGACTTGAAGCCTGAGAATGCTCCAAGTCTCTACTAAACATTTTTTCACCAGAGAAACAGAACATATCTCTGGAAACAATAACAGCAGCTGTTACTGTCATCCCTGTGGCTTGGGAGATGGAAGTCCTCCAGTGGGAGGACAGGAGTTCTCTTCTCAGCACCACCACTGAGTGGTATTGATTACTCTGTCCACACAGAGCCCTTCATATTGAAGAGATCTCATTTCTCCTACCTTACAACATAGAAAGTTTTGGTTGCACAGTGTTCATTTCTGGCAATACTAGGATTACAACCTCAGTTTCCAGTACAGCAGGTTCAGGTTTTATTCCCATAGCCACTGAGAACACACACTCCTCATTTATGAAATTTTACTTAAGGTACTTGGATCACGGCACAGATAGTTCCCTTTTGTACTACTCAGAGTTCTCCTACATGATGCAAGGAAAGACATACAAATGCATATGCAAAAAAACAACAAAAAAATCAGGTTATTCAGTTAAATGTAAGTTTAGAAAGTCCCAGAGATGCTGATTTAACAACTATTTTTTGTGCAAGTTGTTAATTTTCAGCTGACAAGCAGCACTGAAAATTGGAGTGGCAAACATTTGCATAGTATTTCTTTGTGTACATTTAATGGGTGTCTAAAGCTATGCTCCAATATCTTTTGAGATCTGCACCCCACTTCAGAAGAATGAAATTAATCCTGTATCCATTTAGACCTCAGCATAATCTTCCAATAGTTTAATTAAGCTACTGTATAAAGCCTCCCTTCTTTCTCTTTCACTTCATTCCATACCTCTAGCCCATCCTTCCTCATGTAAAAAAATACCAACTAGACTATAGTGCTTCCCCTCACAAAGATTTTTAAATACTTCCTTTATAATAAACATATTGTTATGCTCAACTGAACATTGCTTTCAAGTGTTTTCAAAGAAGCAGAAAACACATTTGGAAAATATAAAATATCCATTTCTATAGATACAATATAAATCTGAATGCTTTTGGGTACAACGCAAAAGTTTTGGATTCAAATACCTTTACTCCTGTATCAGTCTCACCATTTTTAGGGCCAGATACAAAATCATCTCTTGCTTGCATTTCCCAGAGAAAGAGAAGTGGAAGCAGGAGAGAAGAAAGATATACCAATAGATCATTTTTCCCCC